>JAQIWR010000145.1:0-27876 GCA_034695945.1 Glomeris hexasticha
CAAAAATGCCATTTTTCCAGGATTTCCATACCTGGAAAAATATTTGTTAAAATTTCATGATTTCCATACTTTCCAAAAGTTCTGCGTATGAACCCTGACACTTGGATAATTCAATTAAACTTGTCTGCAAGTTTCAAAAATGTTCCTCACAACCAAGACTTTTGCAAAAAATTCCAACTGTTATATGAATTCCTATAAGGACCCAATAGATAATAATTCAATGAAAGTTAATCATTCCAAGGGCAATATTCGAATCAAAATGAAAACTCATTACACTATTGGAGGCTAGGGAACATTATGAAATTTACCACCGCTGTTTTTCAAAGCTTACTTTCCTTAATTCTAGTCACCTAAAAGTGCTATTTACATTTGAAGATTGTCAGGGCATAACAGCTATGCAGTTTACACAGCCGATCACTACTCGTACCATGCTCGCACAAACCATTTCTATTGCATTATGAGCTGTAAAACACATATTAGCTTTAGTTTTGTTAAAAGAATGGTAGTGCTATACGTTGCACAATTATTTTCTGAGGACATTTTGGCTGCATTCAATCTAACACCTAAATCATGGCTAAAAGTTTGTGGATCATGGCAAGTCACATTTAACCAAAGAGTTCCATAATGTGATTTGCCAAACCAGTGTATAATCATGTAATTGGAATTTGGCTTGAAAAATTTGCAAAGCTGCCATCATTTTGTAGGTTCATTCAGACTTGCAGTATAATATATACAGTATGTATTTTTTTAAAAGTATGATTGTAATATAATTTTAAAATTATGGTTTCGGTGTTATTAAAGACCGAATGCAGCCTTTGTGAAACGAAATATTAGTAACAATCACAATATGGCAATTTAGTAATCACTGGATTATTTTAGCATCAAGCTGTCAGAATGGGGGAAAATGGACAAAATAAGAAAATGCATACAGCAAGCGTTAATGTTTGTTGATGCAAATTTGGATAACGATTGTTAACAAGATTATAAGCAGCCAGACATGAGAGTAACACTTGCAAGTGATTTTTATTCTAATACGTTAACCTAACATTCAGTCTTTATAAAATTCACACAACTATGTGACCTGCATTTAATTGTTTAACAGCTTCTGTGTATATGACACATCACTTGCTCAAATGCTGCACACAAACGTTTTCAAAGTCTATATTCTCAATACTGGATAAACCCAAGTAGAATTATATTTGCCATATATAGGAACCTTATGCAATTATACCTAAACTTAGAGCATACTTTTATTATCGAGGCTACTTTTCTAATTCAAAACTTTAGCAAACGTGTCTATTAGAGATACTTAATATATTTAGCTATACGTACACTACATACGAGTACGCAATATTCAAAGCCTGATAAATATAGTCACGAATAAAACTGAACATAGTTATTATCATCGAATAACGCAAAAAGTTGGAAAACCGCATAAATGTTTTTTTCCCCCAGTTACTTTGTGGCTTAATTGAAAGGAGTTACTCGTATATTATGAACTGTACATTTGTGCGCATTGATCGTATGGTTATAAAATAGTCCTATGTTATGCACCGTAATAATGGTTTTGGCATCATTAATTTCATTTGCTTAAAAATATTTACTGCAACACACAGATCTAGACTACTGAACTAGCTCAGATTTTGTTTAATAACAGTGAACTTTTGTTACAAATGACTGTTTCAGAGTGGAACATAAGTTACTAAATTACTAAATTTAAACATTGGCATAACGATGACACAACACAAACTTTCCAAATTCTCATCTATAGTCAAGGAAAAGCAAGTAGAATTTTGCATGAATTAGCTGATAAATATTACCAAGGCTTGTCATAACATAATTAACTGCATCACATATAGGGTTTAACATAAATATAAATCTGCAATTGCAATGTTCCATATAAGTTAATAACCTTATTCAGTGTTCACATGTGAGTTCATAAAAAGTAAGGACATTCAAAAGGTGATTACCAGCATGTTTATAAGATTGGAAAATACAGCAAATTCAAGACATCAAGAACATGTTATTGATGCATGACAAATTTATCGAAGAGGTTAATTTCAAGGTACAAGAATTTCCCATGCCATCATCAATTAATAACATTACCTAATGTCATCCTTGACTCAGATGCGAGAAAATCCAAAGCATCCATTATAAAAACTGGTGGATTCACTTTGAAACAGCAACAACAAAACATAACCATTGCAACGGAAGTGCAACCACATAGAAATGGGCAAAGTACCTGTACAGAAAAGAAACCGCATCAACAAAGACATATACACTATTAACAAAAATAAAGACACTTTCATACCTCTTTGGCACTTCAATGACTGTAATACTTTGTGCAACACTTTGTCGGTGCACACCAACAGATGACATCTTCCCATATTTTAAAAGTTTGTCGATATACTGTGTCATATTACATTGGAAGGTATGACAAATAAAGTGCATGCCATGATGATGCTTGAAATGGCATATGAACTGCACAAAAATGGTAAAGGAGCAAAAATCCACCCTGCATAACCCCTTTTTGTCTAACCAACTTCAGCGAACATTTGCCAGTAATTACATATTTTACAAAGTCTTATTACAGGAAAGTATGTCGATAATGCAAAGTCATCACATGATGCAACATAAGTGTTTATTTTCGTTTGGTGCCGTACACAAATCAGTGAAATACGACTAGAGATGTAACTTTTTACTCAGGACTGTAAATAAACAGTGGAGTATGAAACTGAAACAAACGTATATTTCGCGTACCTACTGTACTTCAAAAATATAAATCTAGATTACAGCAAGTAGGGGAAAATCGCTTTTCTATTCTTTGGATAGTTTGGGTAGCTTTTAAGATACCATTGGTGACACCAAATAGCCGTGACAGTTTGGTTAACAATCACAAAAATGAGTACCAGCCAATATAGTCTACATTGGAAGCCTAAAACTAGGTTCAAGGCAAAGTAGATGCATACTTCCGCCAAATAATGGGGACAGGATACTTTGTCAAATAAATGACCTGAAGGCATTTTGTAAGCATGAGATTGGACACGCCCTAAGAAACAGAAAAATAAGAATTCTTATTTATACGAGCATTTTGTATCGAATTAAGGCAGCAAATATTGTCTCTCAGTAAGGCCATTTGAAGTCACCAATTCAACCTCATGAGTGACAACTGTACATCATTACATTCGGCACACAACCCACCTTGCTTATCCTTCCGTAGATTTGAAAATGCGACAGCACATTGGTATTGGTAGAAACTCATCCAAAAATAAAGCACAATTCCTACAATTGAATACCAGTGCACTCCATCGTTATCCCATCTTACGCCACGTACTGTAAATAATAAGAACCTAATGATGCAAATCGATTGCTCGCTCGATGCAACGAATGTTCAAACTGGTTTAAAATTCACCATCTCTGCTGAATCCTGGCGTTTCAGCTAGGATACTTAAAGATGCCATTGTGTAAAATGTCATTCCAATGCAATAATGTGCGATGTTCATCTTCGCGTTGGAAAAAACGCTCACCCGAACGCACTCGTACAACCTTCGGTAAACTTGCAGAGCAAGTAAAGTTATGACTAGTATTGGCAAAACAGATGAATCTGGTAAAATAACAGAAAAGTTAATCAAAATTAAATTGGCACATGTGTATATTTGTAAGCGAAGTCAGTTTGTTACTGTCTGCACGTATTACCGATAGGCTTCCTTGAATCCGATGCGAGAACATCTAAAGCATCCACTACGATGACTGGCGGGTCAATTTGGAGACAACAGCAGGAGAACATCAAGATTGCAACAAGTGTGCAGTTAATACTGGCGAACACGTAGAAATGAACAAAGTACCTGTGTATAGAAAAGAAAAACATGTAGTATGCGATTAAAAACATACAAAGCAATATGTTTACCTCTTTGGCACTTCTACGATATCGATAAGCCTTTGGGCAAAATGTTGGTGGCACACCTTGCCAGATGATAATTTTCCATATTTCAGAAGTCTGTCGACGAATTGCGGCATCAATTTAGCAGGTATGACTAATACAGCGCAGAATATGGCAAACATCCCAAGAATGTACGCGATCCACAAGAATGGCAACGGAGCAAAAATCCACTCTGCAAACCCCATCGTGGTCTAGTGGTCTACCATCAACGGCACCAATGCACCTTATTAAATAAATGGATTCAAACAATGCTGACAGGAAGTTTGCAAATTTGACAACAATGCATGAAGGTTGACATTAAAGTTTGCATCTCACTTTCCAGGGTTACCAGTTTGTGTTGTATTAATTATCTCATATGACGAAAGCTGTATTATAATTCATCGTGTGTTCAAGGATAAGACCCATATGTGATCACATGTTATGTCACTAAAGTTTGCTGCAAGGTGAATATATATACAATTTTTGGGATAAACTTAGTTGTAACCTCGCATAATTAGTTGTGGAACCAAGGTGGAACACTCGCATCACACGTTGAATACATAATTATATGAAGAAAGAAGTACAATTTAGAAAACTTAGTTAAAATCGACATTTATTGCAATGATCTTTTATACAAAATTAGCCTTCTGTTCCATGAAGTTGATCCAAAAACCTCAACTTGATCCATTTTGCAAGAAGTCCGCAGATATTCATCTATCCTCTTATCCACATCATGTCTCACTTTGAGTTGCTGGTAAAATGGAAATTCATCCTGTTGAAACCTTCTCATTCTTCTGGCTGCTGAACTGTAACATTTCCACGGCTGCGGCTCGATGAGAAGACATTTGGATTTCTCGCTGATTGCGGTCAGAAATTTCCAGAGGCCTTCGTCACCGTGGTTCAAGTGAATCCACATTGTCACAGACAGGCAGAATGTTATACTTATTTCTTGTGCTTTGTACAAATCCAAAAACGCACTCAGGGTTTCGTGTCTTCTATCATCATCCATGACGTCCAGAACTTTGTAAGTGATGCCATCCGGAAATGGGTTGTTTTCCTTGCAACTGCCCACCAAGTTTGGATCAATGTCCACAGCCAATATTCGAACATCACCTTTTAAGTACAAAAATCATATTTTGTTGTATATAGCTAATTAAAACATATAACTTTAAACTTGAAATAATGTGCTACAACAGTAACTAACCAATTTAAATAATCAAAATTCCACTTTTTTAGTGAAGTAATTCAATATATCAATTGTTATATAGGTATATATATTTTTAACAGCGTAATTTGTAAAATACATCTTCATATACACTCTTGATAATAATAAGATTTCCCATGGTGCGCTATTAAATTTTTAGTTCTATATTGCAGCACAATTAACTGAAACAGTATTTGACTTTACCTTTCTTCTCAGTATTCCGCCATCGATACAAATGTTCATACAACGCCACTGTCATGTTCTGATTTGTTGCAATTAAAAGTTTTCCATTAATCAAACTGAAAACATGGAATTCAAACATGCGCAACTTTGTTGTGTCTACATCACAACGAGTGCAACATACGACGAGTATGACAATATTTTTCCAACGTGTGACGTCACGATAAATTGCGAGCAATATGTTCCCATGCAACTATGTTGCACGAGCGCGGCGAAATACACATGGCGAACATCCGCAAAAAACCAAAACTTACCCCGGAATTACAGCCAATATCCAGACCTAAAACGATCGTATCGCCATCTAAATGCTTAGTCAGGTCTTCCGATATAAAAGTTATCCTATTTTCAACGCTGTTAAACTGGTAATAATTCGGGAAATTTCCAAAACGAGCGACGCCAGGATCGACCAACCTGACCGCATCGGAAGACATCGGACTTTTCTGATTGCTCCGCCCCTAACTCCGCCCTAACTCGTAACTTTCCACGTCTTCTCTCATTGGCTGCAATTTCAACCGCCAAATTCAACTGAGGTAAGCAAATATTTTGCATCCCCACCAATGTTTTGGTTGTTATATTACATGTTTTTATTTTCATGGACGACAAATCAAAGCAGCTAAAATGAAATCTGTAACAAATACGTGCTGAAACCAACACACTGGTTAAGAGTCCACTGTACATCAAACTACATGCTGTATTTTTTTTTCTTATGGTATAGGTACTGCTTCATGAATATAATTTATACAGATACGCAGCAACAAACGCAAGCTATACTTCAATATAATAAATACAAATTAATTATTAACATGCAATGCTTATATATATTTGACGGCCTAAAGTAGCAACCGTCATCGGACAGCTCAGTTCGATGCGATCAATCGCAATTTTCGAGTTCGGAATCTCGTATAGTGTTTTGTGTGAATCCTATAAATGTTTAAAGTAGGCAGAATGCATAATCGTTCAACGCTCCAGGACACTTCCTGTGCAATCAGTCAGAAGTATAATAAATGAGAACATATATTGTTCAGGATTCTGCATTTTATTATGCACTATGTAAATAAGTAATGCGTAATGCGGAATCTTGCAGATCCACCACAACATAAATCCGCAACATTCCATACCCCACTCAGAAACCATTTTCCAATAGTGTTCCCATTTATTGTACATTTGATCTCGTCTTCGTGGTCAATGTACTATTATAATATATTACTTTATCACAGAATTTGGCTGAATTATTTAATCAAAGAAGCTGGTCGCGGCTCGTGTCTGAACAGCAAATGTGTACAAACATGGCCAACCGTCCTTTGTGTATTTGATTTATGCTGTATTTTACTTAAAAAGGCGGTCTGCGTAATACCAGATTCGGAAGAAATATTCTGCCCTTCTAAGGAGAACATGTCTTGCGAAAGAACTGATATCGGCATCCACGTTGGCTTCTCGCATCCAAGACGAAGAAGTTGTTGTGAAACTGAGAGATGGGGTTACATCCAGTTCCGCGTCTCCCACAGCACCGGCTTCTTTGTAATCTGTAAAACACGAGCATACAGTCAATAAGATTATTTTTACAATATCAACTCTCTTTATGCAATCTGTAATTGGTAAAGGACATGCAATGTTCAAGATTTCCCTTACAACCAAGATGGCCTCTTTAAGCATCAGTAAATAAAACAGCTGAAATTGTGTGAGCACTATAACATGTATACTACATTATGCAAATGATGTTCTCGTACCAGCAGGTCGAACAACTTTTACAGGTTCATCTGTTTCCAGCGGCTCACTCAACCCGATTTCATTCCTGGCAAATATTCGCACCAGGTATTCGTGTCCTTCCTGTTAACAAATAATTGCAAAGTTTAATTTATGTAAGTGAATTGCATTCTACATTCGATACCAATTCAGAAAGTCAAACCTGTAGTTCTTTAATGTGAAGTTTCTGAACCTCGATTCCAACCCGGCCAACTTCCATCCACATGGTCTTACGAATGTCACGTACGGCAACGGTGTAACCTTCAAGTGGTGCACCACCATCGCTTTCGGGTTGTCCCCACTCCACCAGAACGGCACTAGGGCCGATCACTCGGATTTCCAGAGGGGCAGTGGGAGGTGTAGGAGGAGCTTTGAAACGAAAAACGAGCGGAATAAATGACAGCCCATCGCATAATCAAACCGTAACTTACTCGCTCCAGCTCGTAGTTCTATGGCTTTATCAGATTCAAGGGGTTCGCTCAAACCGATTGGGTTCTCGGCGTACACCCTGAAGAAGTACTCGTTCTTCTCGCGAAGGTTTTGCAGAGTGAACGTCCTGATGTTGGTTTCCAGAGTGACAACTTTCTCCCATTTGCGGCTTACAGATTCCCTCCTCTCCACGACGTAGCCAATGATATCGGCACCACCAGTGCTCTGCGGAGGACCCCATTCGAGGGTTACCGTACGACTGGTGATGTCAGCTACTTTCAATGGACCCGAGGGTGGAGCAGGAGGTGCTGCAAATTACACATATGGTGTCAGTACTTGGTTATTTATCTTTTAATACAAACTCCTGAAGTGTTACAGGCAATTAACTTACTCATTTTTCTCCCTGGAATGATGGGTTCTTCCGGAGCGAGAGGTAAACCAGTGCCCACGTCGTTCCGCGCAGATACCCTGAAGTGGTACGATGTACTGGGCCGCAAACCGGTCACATCGATGTACGTGGTCTTTCCATCGGTGGAACCAATGTTCTGCCAGGCCTTCTTGCCAACCTCCCGCCGTTCCACGATGTACTCTATTATTGCGCGTCCACCATCACTTGTGGGAGGATTCCAACCGAGAGTGAATGAAGTTTCATCCATCCCGGAAACACTGAATGGACCTTGTGGAGCTGATGGTTTGTCTGCGTAAATATGCAAATCGAAAATTCATCTCACTGTGTTCACGTATCCTCAGTACAGATAATTACCGTATGGGCTCCTGATTAGAACTGGGGCTTCCATCTCAAGCGGGTCACTGAGGCCACATATGTTCTCAGCGAATACCCTAAAGGAATACTCAGTTCCCTCCATAAGGTTCGTGATCCTTGTGATCTGCGGAACAGGGTCTGCACTGGCAGCCTTCATCCATATTCGCCTTTTTGCATCGCACTTTTCAATGTAATAGTTGAGAATATCGGCTCCACCATCATCCTTTGGAGGCTGCCAGCTTAACGTGACTGCATCTTTATCAACTTCAGATGCTCTTATTGGTCCTTCTGGAGCTTGGGGTTTATCTGTACGACAACAACGAACTTGTTGAGTGAATTCTAACAGGTTAGTTATATTGCGTCCAAAACGTGGCACATTAGGCACACCAATAATGTCGAATAATTATGGATAACTTTGTATATAGTTATGGTGTATGCTAATTACACTTACCCATTGCTTTGAGGGTAAAATCAACCACATCCGACCCAGCATCATTAGTCAGTGTAAGGGTGTAAGTCCCAGAGTCTTCACTAGTGATGCTCAGGATTGTTACGGTGGTCGTTTCATCAGTGACTTGTACTAATGTGTGCCTTGTATTTTCTTGCGGCTTGCCATCCTTCGTCCACTTGACATCTGGTTTAGGGAATCCAGTGTAATCCACAACCAATTTCCAGCCAGAAGCGAGCTTCAATTTCTGGATTTTCATGGTTTCATCATAAATGGCTTTAGGAGGAGCTGAAAAAGATCATGAAATTTAAGTAACATTGTGCTGGAAAGTTAAAGTGGAGACAACATGTGAATGTAAATGTACATTGGATCTTCAGTTTGCATGTGGTTTCGACAGTTCCCTTTGGATTAGTTGCCTGGCAGGTGTAAGTTCCTCCTGATTTGTCTGTTGTTTCCAGAATAGACAGAGTAGCCACATTTTCTTCATATTTTGCAGTGTAGTTCCTTCTTAATGGAAGATCTTTGCTATTTTTGAGCCTGAATAAAATACAAAATTTTATCAAAATATACTGAAAATATAATTCACAATCCCTTTTCATCTAATGTTTATTGTAAAACGTACCATTTAATCTCAGGAATGGGTTGACCAGTTATTTTGCATACAAGGGAAACGAGCTCTTTTGGTCCTACAGAAGTATCCTTCAAAGGCTCAATGACACGTGGTGGCTCCCCAGCTACAATATCACAAGTTACATACGGTTACTAAAGTTTCAAAACAAAAACACCAAAGTTTGTTGCATTTATTATTGTATACCGATTGGTGCTTTAACGGGTATGAATTTAGAAGCAGGGGATGGTTCACTTGGACCTGCATCGTTCACTGCAATCACACGGAAAGTGTAATCCACCCTTGTCTTCAATCGTTTCACTGAAAACCAAAATCAATATAATCCTCGCAAAACTGCTACCTTTCATATTGAAATTATTAATAAGTACCGATGCAGTGGGTCTCTTTAAGCGTAACTTCTGGTTTGAAAACAGTCCACCTGAACTCATTTTTGTCATGATACTCGACAATATACTCCGTTATATCGCTTCCGCCATCAGATTCAGGTTTTGACCAATGCAATGTCACTGAATCAGCTGTAACAGTTGTCGGTTCGGGCTGGCCAGGTTTAGATGGCTTATCTGTTATAATAGCCTGGATTAAAATGTACATCCCACATATATTTGAAATGGTTTATGATTATAAAATACCGATGATTTTAACAGTAGTTGAGACAGATGCTTCACCAGCTGGATTGACAAGCTTAACAGTGTAAACTCCACAATCATCATCAGTAACTTTCTTCACAGTAACAGTTACACAGTTCTCGTCTAGAGTGACGTTTTTGTTTTCTGTAGGCTTCACCACTTCACCGTTAACTGTCAGCTCTGCTTTCGGCAAGGGAGCTGCAGTGTATGGGATACTGATTGTGAGAGGATCTAATTTTTTAACCTTGTACACTTTCTCCACTGATCCAACTTCGATGACCGGAGGCTTCTTCAGCTCTGGAAGATTTCAGGAATTTCATCGTCATATTTATCATGAAACACCTCTGGAATTAAATATGTCTAAATAATTTATGCTTACCTTCTACTACCATCTTAGTGGTGGATTTGACATTTCCAGCAACACATGTATAGTCACCGGAATCCTTGTTAGTAACACGCTTTACTACTAATCTCCTCACGGTCTTTTCCACGCTTATCGTATGCTTGTCATCTTCTTTAATTGGTTTACTGCCTTTTTGCCATGTAGCATCCACGTTAGGACGGGACAGTTCGACTGTCAATGTTACATCAGTGTCTTGGGGAACCACGGTCTTTTCCGGCAATTTAACTAAGAATTGCACATCTGGTTCTGCGCAAGAGAAGAATCATTGCTTGTGAGTAATTATTCAATACCAATGTTATTTTAAAATAGCTACCTTCAACTTTCAACGTAGCGGAACATGATTTGTCACCAACTGAGCAAGTGTAAACCCCGGCATGGCTCTTCAGCGCATGAGGGATCATTAAACGCTGATGTTTCCCGTCAATGGCAAGTTGTACCTGTTCACTGAAGTTGATTTCTTTACCATCTTTAAGCCACTTTGCTTTAGCATCTCCCTTGGTTAATTCCACATGGAAGTTTGCCGTCTCATTTTCAGTCACCACAACATCTACCATTGTCGACTTGATTTCAGGGGGTAGCTCTGTTAAAAGAAACGTTTCAGTTACAACATCTGTAATTCCTGTAAATGAAGCAGTACTCTATATGAAACTTTAACAGTAAAAGCAGTTGACAGGTACCATTGAAATGGCTCACTACGTAAGGGAAACTATTAACATTTAGATCCTTCGATTTGCCAGACTTCAGAAATAACAGATCGAATATGGAAGTTTTTGCATCATTGCATTGTTTACATAGGATACAAAGATAATACAGTGCAAACTTACCGATCACAGTTAGTTCAGCTGTGCATTCTTGGTCACCAAGAAGACATGTATACTCTCCATCATCGTTCACGTTGCAATTGTGAATCACCAATTTGCGTACAGGGCCGTCTTTGACAAATTCGTAGCGATCACTGGGTTTTATTGGCTCTCCTTCTTTGTACCACGTAACTTCGTCATCTGGCTTTGACAGCACGGCTGTCAAAACTGCAGATTCTTTCTCTTGCACTTCAGTGTCAGAAGGTTTTTCTAAGAATTCTCCTGGTGGTTCTGCAAAAATATATATATGCATCCTTTTATTGCTGACAAAGCAAACCCTGCTTTAGACGTTTAGAAGGGATAAGAAGGGATCATTCATGTACCTCTGACTACTAGCTTCGCTGATGTGGTTTCGTCACCAACTGTGCAAGTGTAAGTGCCAGTATCAGGCTTGGTGACTTCTTTGATTACCAGATGGTGACGCTTTTCTTCATCGCGGATTTCAAAATGTTTGTCAGGTTTGACTTCAACTCCATCTTTAAACCACTTAACAGGCGTCTCACGAGATGTGTCACAAGTTAAAGTGACTGTCACATTCTCTAAGACGTCTTCATTGCGACATGCCCTTGTGAAGACACTGTTAGAAATTAAGGCACACATTACAAAAACAAAAATGTGATTATCGCAGCAGAAAAATATATCAGTTGCAGCAGCTTTCGTAAAGACTTACATAGGTTCTTCAGGTTCCACACCAACATTGACTGTTGCCGTGTGTGACACCTTTCCTGCAGGATTTGAAGCCACACATTTGTATTCGCCAGTATCTTTTTCCCGCTTCGTTTCGTTCACTTCTAAAGTGCAAATGCCATCCTTGAAAGTCATTGTGATGGTTTTGGTTGGCTTCATCTTCTTGCCATTCCTTGTAAAGAAACAGTCTACTATAAATCCAAATGCCACATGATACACACCCGAAATAAAAATCAAATGTACCTTATCCATGTGATCTCGGGGACTGGTGTACCTGTGACTTTTGCAACAAGTTTCACTGTCTCTTTCTCAGGTACGCTCTATGAAAGAGCAAAAAACCAACGTCATTTGACACTGTTTTACATGCAACTAAAATGTGTTTCACTGAATGCCCATCACTTACAACATCTGTAAATTTCTCTACAAATTTTGGTGGTTCAGGTGATGGTTCTACAAAATGTAAATAATGTATGGTCATATCTTAAATTAAGTGAAATATGGGAATATGTATAATATGCGATTTACCTTTGATAACTAGTGGACTTGAGGTGGTGTCCTTACCCAGTGGATTCTCAGCGTCAACACGATATTCTCCCGCATCTTCAGGACGCACATCTGGAATGTCCAAGATCTGTTCATCAGCATCTGTGCTGATTTTTACTCTAGGATCCTTCAGTGGGTCTATTCGTTTATTATTCTTGAACCAGGTAACTTTAGGCGTTGGCTTGCCAGTGATTGTAGTAG
Organism: Glomeris hexasticha; assembly: GCA_034695945.1. Classification (NCBI taxonomy): domain Eukaryota; kingdom Metazoa; phylum Arthropoda; class Diplopoda; order Glomerida; family Glomeridae; genus Glomeris; species Glomeris hexasticha. Next base: position 12,695 of record JAQIWR010000145.1, read on the forward strand.
TGAACCTGACTGGCTTTCCCAGTTTAACAGTTTCCGCTTTGAGTGGTTTAACAACTTTTGGTGGTTTCTGTGATGGCTTGACATCAAGGGTGACTGTATTCGTGGCTTCTCCTTCGCGGTTTTGAACCAGAACCTGGTAAGTCCCCGATTCCTCCACTGTTACTTCTTTAACATGCAGTATGGCACTGTACATGTGAATATCTGATTCAGTTCTCATGGTGATTCTCTCAGTCTTTGTTATTTCTTTGCTTTTGAAAAACCATTTGACCTGAAGAAAATTACACCAATATTAGAAGTTTTCATTTTTAGAGGATATTCCCAAGTATTATCTTACATCTGGTTCAGGAACAGCTACGAGTCGGAATTCTAATTCAACATCTTCGCCTTCATTGGCAGTCTTTGTCTTTGGTTTTTGGCTAAACATTGGAGGAATGCCTTCCAAAATATCAGCCAAAGACGATTCCCTAAATGAAAAGTAGAATTTTTCACTTGTAAACAAATCTTACAGGACAAATGGAAGAGTGATTAGCAAGACACATGTTCTAATCTTAGTTTCCTCCTCTACGGATGAATGCAATCAGTGATACACAAGTTTATCAGGTATTATCAACTTTAAATAACGAAACACTGTTTTGTTTGGCCCTGTTCAAACCACATTGGCAGAAAATATTTACCTGGACAGACTTCTCCTTGATGTAGGTGTCATATCGCTGCCATGGTCTGATAATGGTCCTATAATTTTGTCAAAAATAGTGCTTATTAGTAAAATAAAGGTAACTTAGCATTCGGATCTGTTTACCTTCCACAACTAGCTCAGCAGAGCTGGAAGCAAAACCTGCAGAATTTTTAGCTACCACAGTAAACGTTCCAGCATCCTCTGGGAACACCTCGTTGATGATCAGAGTAGCTACATTGTCATCATCATAAAAAATCTACCAAATAAAACCAACGTATAAGATATTCGAAAACTACACTGACAATATATGGCGAACTTACCTGGAAGTCTGGGGATGGTTTTATTATAGCAGTTTGTCTAAACCATGTGATGACAGGTCGAGGAATTCCTTCAACTTTGCACTCAAAATGGACGGTAGCCCCATCTGGGGCTTTCACAGGTTTTAGTTTCTCAATGAAACGTGGAGGAGAAATCCTTTGATCCTTTTTGGGTTCTATAAATTAAAATACAAACATGAAGTTCAAATGAAGATAGTAAATTGTTTTCATATGATTTATGTAATATCACTTACTTTCAAAGACAGGTAGCTTCTCAATCTTCTCAGACAAGGTGTTTTTGACATAACTGGTGTAACTGGATTCATCCTTGAGAATCTTACGAGGAACGAAACCAGATTCATCAGTAAGGTGTTTACGAACGAGCCACCAATCTTGATTGGTTTTCTCGACAACGTAAAGGCGTTCCCCTTCAACGACTGTCATTGATTCCTTGTTCTCGCTGACATAAGTTTTCACTGCATAAAAAGCTGTTCCTATTGGCACCAATTCCACTGCAATGCAAATAAATAGTACAATTAGAAAACAGAAGTAGTTTGTTCGCAGACCTGTTGCATTCATAGCTATAAAGTAAAAAAGGACATATGAAAACAATGATGGCGATATTTCAATAAACCTCATAATATACTAAACATACTGCTATTAATGTAGTATAATAAAATATTACATTTTTAACACACTACACGTGAAGTTGGTAATCAACAATTTATTTGGACGTAAAATTATATGATGATTGTTGATTGTCTCAAGACCAAATGTATACTTAATTATTTCCAAGTGCTTACTTGTATCAACTGGGATTTTCTTTACAATCGTCAGTTCTGAAGATTCTTCCTCCGTTGATGGTTTTTCTTCGATGACTTCCGATATGTCAAGTGTAAATTCTTCATCCTCAACAGAAGCGGTAACAGCTTTTGGTTTCTTCTTCTTCTTCACAACTGTTTCTGCAAAAACATCTTCTGGTATCTCTTCTTCCTTTTTAGGCTTCTTCAGTTTCAGAGTAGCTTTTTCCTCAAAATCCTCTTTATCGACAACCTTCTTCTTCTTTATAGTTGCCGTGGTGTGTGTTTCTTCAACTAACCTTGAACGACTGTCGAGGGAAACTGTAGTTTCAGTATCTTCTTCTTGCAAAGTTTTCTTCTTAGTGATGACCGTTTCTTCATACACATCTCCATGTTTCACGACTTTCTTTTTCCTGATAGTCATTGCAGCAAATTTATCTTCAGGTTGTAGCCCTTCATCATCGGAAGTGATTTCTTGGATGGATATTGACACATCTTCTGAGAAATCATCATCCCTTTGCACAGTTTTGGATTTTCGTACTGTAATATCAACAGATTCTTCACTGCGCTCTCCTCGTTTAGATTTAAATGTTGCCATTACATCCTGTGACTCTATATCCTCCAAAGTGACTGGAACAAGTTTACGAACGGTCACCTCTTCAAATATATCTTCAGTTGGAGCCAATTTTTCTTCCTGCGATTTCAGAACAAAACTTGCTTCTTCCTCTTCAATAAACTTAGGTTTCTTTTTCTTCTTTTCAATTGTAACCACCTCCTCAACATCCTTGATTTCTGGTTTCTTAAGGACAGCAGTTGTCTCCGGCATCTCTGGCACTTCCGAAGGTTGCAAAACCAATTTCTTGATTGTTACCTCTTCAGAAACTTCTTCTGTAACAGGTTTAGGTTTCTCTTCAGGCTTCAGAACCAATGTTGCCTCTTCTTCCTCTACAACCTGTGGTTTCTTTTTCTTCTTAATTGTAATTTCTTCTTCAACATCTTTGATCTCTGGTTTCTTGGGAACAACAGCCGTTGCTTCAGGAACCTCCGTGACTTCGGCAGATTTCACCACCAATTTCTTGATTGTTACCTCTTCAGAAACTTCTTCTGTAACAGGTTTAGGTCTCTCTTCAGGCTTCAGAACCAATGTTGCCTCTTCCTCTTCAGCAGTCTTTGGTGTCTTTTTCTTCTTCTTAATTGTGATTTCTTCTTCAACATCTTTGATCTCTGGTTTCTTGGGAACAACAGCCGTTGCTTCAGGAACCTCCGTCACTTCGGCAGGTTTCACCACCAATTTCTTGATTGTTACTTCTTCGGAAACTTCTTCTGTAACAGGTTTAGGTTTCTCTTCAGGCTTCAGCACCAATGTTGCCTCTTCCTCTTCAACAGTCTTTGGTGTCTTTTTCTTCTTCTTAATTGTGATTTCTTCTTCAACATCTTTGATCTCTGGTTTCTTTGGAACAACAGCCGTTGCTTCAGGAACCTCCGTTACTTCGGCAGGTTTCACCACCAATTTCTTGATTGTTACCTCTTCGGAAACTTCTTCTGTAACAGGTTTAGGTTTATCTTCAGGCTTCAGAACCAATGTTGCCTCTTCCTCCTCGACAGTTTTTGGCTTCTTTTTCTTCTCAATTGTGATTTCTTCTTCAACATCTTTAACCTCTGGTTTCTTAGGAACAGTTGCTGTTGTCTCAGGAACCTCTGTTACTTCGGCAGGTTTCACCACCAATTTCTTGATTGTTACCTCTTCAGAAACTTCTTCTGTCACAGGTTTAGGTTTCTCTTCAGGCTTCAGAACCAATGTTGCCTCTTCTTCTTCAACAGTTTTTGGCTTCTTTTTCTTCTTCTTAATTGTGATTTCTTCTTTAACATCTGTGATCTCTGGTTTCTTGGGAACAACAGCCGTAGCTTCCGGAACCTCTGTTACTTCGGCAGGTTTCACCACCAATTTCTTGATTGTTACCTCTTCAGAAACTTCTTCTGTAACAGGTTTAGGCTTTTCTTCTGGCTTCAAAACCAAAGATGCCTCTTCATCCTCAACAATCTGTGGTTTCTTTTTCTTCTTTCCAATTGTAACCACCTCCTCAACATCTTTAGTTTCTGGTTTCTTAGGAACAATTGCAGTTGTCTCAGGAATTTCTGCTTCCTCCGAAGGTTGCAAAACGAATTTCTTGATTGTTACTTCTTCCGAAACTTCCTCAGATACTGGTGCTGGTTTCTCTTCAGGCTTCAGAATCAAGGATGCCTCTTCCTCCTCAACAGCCTGGGGTTTAATTTTTTTCTTTTCAATAGTAACAACTTCTTCAACGTCTTTAGCCTCTGGCTTCTTTGGCACAATTGCAGTTGTCTCAGGAACCTCTGCTATCTCTGAAGACTGCACAACGATTTTCTTTATTGTTACTTCTTCTGAGACTTCCTCAGAAATTGGAGCAGGTTTCTCTTCAGACTTCAGAACCAATGTTGCCTCTTCCTCCTTAACTTGCTTTGGTTTCTTTTTCTTTATTGTGATTTCTGCTTCGACAGCTTCGTCCGCTGGTTTCTTGAGAATAACTGCGGCTGTCTCAGGCGCTTCTGTTACCTCCGAAGGTTGCATAACTAATTTCTTGATTGTTACTTCTTCAGAAACTTCCTCTGTCACCAGTTTAGGTTTTTCTTCTGGTTTCAGGACCAATGATGCCTCTTCCTCTTTAATAATCTTTGGCTTCTTCTTCTTCTTCTCGATTGTAACCACTTCTTCAACATCTTTGGATTCTGGTTTCTTAGGAACAACTGCAGTTGTCTCGGGAACTTCTGTTATTTCTGAAGGTTGCTCAACCAATCTCTTGATCGTAACTTTTTCAGAAACTTCTTCTGTCACCAGCTTAGGCTTTTCTTCTGGCTTCAGAACAAATGATGCCTCTTCCTCCTCCACAATCTGTGGTTTCTTTTCCTTCTTTTCAATTGTAACCACCTCCATAACATCTTTGGTTTCTGGTTTCTTGGGAACAATTGCAATTGTCTCAGGAACCTCCGTTACTTCTAAAGATTGCTCAACCAATTTCTTGATTGTTACTTTTTCAGAAACGTCTTCAGTGACAGGGGTAAGCTTCTCTTCAGGTTTCAGAATTAAAGACGTCTCTTTTTCCTCAACAACCTTTGGTTTCTTTTTCTGTTTAACCACAGTTACATCCTCCCTAACTTCTTGCACTTCAGGCACCTGTTCCTTCTCTGGTGATTGCGTTACCAATTTCTTAATTGTGATCTTCTCAGTAACCTCTTCAGAAATCAGATGTGTGGGTTTTTCTGGCTTCATAGTGATTGTGACATCTTCGCCAACATCCTCAATGGGCTGCACAACTATCTTCTCAATAGTGAAATCTTCAGAAATTTCTTGTGGCTTCACTTCAGGAAGTTCCTCTGATTTCAAGACAACTTCTTCAGGTATTTCTTTTGGTACATCTGGAGTGATTTCAGATGGAATAACTTCCTCTTTCGTTGGGACGATAGTTTCTTCGATGACATCTGCCACATCTGGCTGTTCTGGAAGTTTTGATGAAATCAAAGTTACAGTTGTCTCAGCTTCATCCTCCTCGACAGGTTTTAGCACAAAAGTTGTTTCCGTTTCTTCTGGACCAACATCAAAAATTGGTTTGGGAGCTTTCTTCTTGAAAACGACTTCAGTGGATACATCCTCAACAGGCTCTTCTTTCTCAACAGAAATAGATTTTCTGGATTTTATAGTAGCAATTGCTGAAACTTCCTCGCTTGGCTGAACGTCATGTTCCTCTTCAACAATGAATTCAGAAACTATTGAAAACTGGGTGGTCTCCGAAAATTCCATAGGTGCTTGCGGTGTCTTTTTTCTTTGAATTGTAGCAACTGCCTCAACTTCTTTGGGTTTCTCTTCCACCTTTTTAACTGGCTTCAGCTTTTTTAAGAAGCTCTCTGGTTTAACCTCTTCAGGCTTTGGTTCAATTGGTTTCTTCTCTTCTGGCCTCTTTTTAAGTTTCAATCTACTCTCCTCTGGCTTCTTCTCTTCAGGTTTCTTTTCCTCTGGCAACTTCTCTGCAGGTTTTTCTTCTATTTTCTTATCAGGTACAGGAACAGATTTTTCAACATCTAGCTCTGCCACTACATCATCAGGTTTCTTTTCTTCTGGTTTCAGAAGTACCTCAGCAACCTCAACAGGAGTTTCTTTTAATGGCACCAGTTTTGTAGTAACTTCTTCTACGTCTTCTAGCTTCTTCTTAGGAACACGTTTCTTTTTAATGACAGTTTCAGCTGTAATCTCTTCAGGCACTTTTTCCTCAGGAGCAACCTTGCCTGGCATTTCTTCTTCCAAAATCTGCAAAACTACTTCTTCAACTTCAGCCACTATCGCAGTCTCAGGTTTCTCAGATATGGTAAATTCAGGCTTTTCTTCCGAAATCTTTTCTGTAATCACCAAGACAGCTTCCTGTGGTTTTTCCTCTCTGGGTTTTTTCTTCTTTAATGAGACTTTTGTTGTCACTTCCTGAATTTCTTCAGGTTTCTTATCCTCTGGCTTTGTAACGATGACAGTAGAAACTACTTCTTGTACAATCTCGGGGATGGGTTCATCTTTAGGTTTCTTCAGCGTGATATGTTCTTCAACACTTTCCGTTTCAATGATTGCCAGGGATGGGATTTCTTCAAGACTTTTCTCCTGTACAGTTGTTGGTTTAGGTGCCTCAACAACTGCCTGCACTTCACTAATCGGCTTCTTCTTCTTGATTATCTTCATTTTGATAGGTGCTTCCTCTTTTGGAGCATCTGTAATAGAAAAATTGTATCCACAATCGCAACAACAGTTCTGATTACACAAATCATTACAACGATAATGCTCACCTTCTCCAACGACTACTGTTTCAGCTGTAAATTCTTCTGGTAGCTGTGGCTTTTCCTTTTTCGTAGTTGGAATTTCTACAGTCACATCAGTGATTTCCACTTCAGCAGTTTCAGGTTTCTTCAAGGTAATTTCAGCCACCAATGTCTTGGGAAGTTCCTCAATAACCTCATGGACAGGTTGGATGATGGTAATTTCTGTACTTTCTTCTGGTTTTGGCTTTGACTTCTTTTTGATCTGTCTTGTTTCTTGAATAGTAAATTCTTCCACTTCAGCCATTTGTGGCCTCTGCTCTTCAGAAATGGTGGATTTCACCCCATGAATTGTCATCTCAACAGCAGTAAGTTCCTCAGCTTTTGGCTTCACTTTCCTCTTTTTCAGTGTAAATGCTTCAGTGATGGTCTCCTCTGTGACTTCAGATACATGAGGCATGGGAATATCCTCTACGATTTTCTTAATTGATTCAGTCACAGTCATTTCAGTGACTTCTTCCGGTTTGATCTTCGGCTTCTTCTTTAGGGTGATTGTAGCAACTTTCTCTTCATCCTCCTTTTGCTCCAAGACTGTTGGCGCTTTTTTAATGATGACCTTCTCTTCAGGAACCTCAGTGATGGTTGGAATCTCGCCAAGCTTTGCAACTGGATTTGCCAATCAAACACAGGATTAGTTCCATGTAAAATAAATATGTTCCCATCTACCAAATTACAACATAATTAGCACAATAACCATGCAAATATTACAACAATCAAACACGGCGATAATTTTATTTGCATCATTTATTATAAAAAGTAACAAAGCCAAGAGGGATGAGTTCACAGTTTAGTTGAAAATGATCCACCGAGGCCTTGTGAAAATGATGATGGTCGCATAAATCCCTCGCTGCTTGTTGTAAGCCAAGATAATGTACACGAAGTTTATTTGTTAGCGAAGCATCAAGATAGTTCGATTTACCATTGAAAAGGTAGCACAAGTGTGTAAGCTGATATGTTGTAAGTAGGTTAAGAATAATTAAGTTTAATTGGTAGTGTCAGTTTATACTTACAAAAGCTGTACCTGAAAAATAAGAACATTGGTTAATGTGTCAGTGTATTAGGTGACAGGTGAAGAGATGTTTCACCAGGAAAATTGATAGAGTCATGTATTTCTGAAGAAATTGCACTCTTGGCGCAAATTGCAGTTAGAAATTATTAATTTGTCAATGACAGGGTATCCGGCATATTGCTTTGCCCAAGGATATCGCCCGATGATGAATCCGCAGACTATTAGCTGTTAAATAGCTAATATACATCACGTTGCAGGTTAATGAGTACGACGACATTTAGGTTACATCCGTTCCTGTTATTCCATTGAATGTTAAACAGCATGTTACCAATGTAGCGTACATGAACATCAAGTATTTGTTACTTATTAAGTAACAAGTCCAACCTTCTGTAGAAATCTGTGTCAAATGATGAGGTTCATCTGGAACAGGTTCTTTCTGGTCGAATAGCTGTGCCTTTGTTTCTGCATCAGATGCTTCAACATTTGGTACTGCCTTCTCTGGCAAAATCTTACCCACATCAGATTGTTCTACAAATGTCTCTCCAACTGATTGGCATGAAGCGGTGTCGGTTTCTGAAGCAGGAATTAATGCTGAATCTGGCAACTGTTGGGTGTCTCCATACGACAGTTCGACTGAGGCTTCCAACAACACGGATTTAGGAAGCGCCTCCACAACAGTAAGGTTTTCTTTCTTGTCATCAGCTGACATTAATTTTTGAGTCTCCCCATGTGGTTTTTTAATTTTCTTTTTCTTTGGGACCACAGCTACTTCAGTTTCAAGCTGTGGAACTGCAGTAGTTGTGGACTCTTCTGCTATTTCATCAGCGTCCAATGAATCAGGTTGAACGGGTACCACTTCATGAGACACATGTCCCGCTGGCACATCCTTTATGTGCTCTGGTAGTGATTTTGATGTATCTGGCATACTATCCTTCTTAATCGGAATATCTTCGGATGGACTTGTTTGCCCAAATTGCTCTTGTGCATCCATTTCATTTGCAGATGACAGTTTTATTTCTTCCAAATTTGAAATTGGATATTGATGTAAAACATCCTCTTCGTTAACTTTTACAACTGTTAAGTCCAGTGTTGGCATCGCTACAGAAACGTCAGTCACATCTGCAACTTTTGGTATCTGTTGAACCAAAACGGATTCTTCCAATTTCGGTTTGCCTTTTTTCTTACCCAACTTTTTCATAGATTCATGTGTCTGCTTTGTTACAATTGGGCTCACATCTGTGACATCTGATACGTCTAACTTTTCTTGTGCAGGGATTGAAGTTTTGCCCTCGGGAAAATAGTGTTGTGATTGAGGAAGGACCTCAACTGCATGGGAAGGTTTTTCCACAGAAACTTTTATTGTATCCTGCAGCTGAGCTTTTGGTTTCTTCATCTTAAATTTCTTTTCACCTGGTTTCTCAGATATTCCAGGTTTCTCAAGTGCTGGCAAGCTTTCTGAAATCAACTCTTCCTCCAGCACACTATCTTGCAATGTCTCTGGTTTTTTTATTGGAAATGGGAACAGCTCATCTTGCTGCATCTTGTCAATAGTAACATCTTTTGGTTGTTCCTCAATTATATCTTGCTTCAGTTTGTCCTCGTATAATGCATCCTTTAGGATTTCTTCAGTTATCTGTGGTTTCTCCCTGGTCCTAATCATTTCCTCTTTCACGATTTCCTTGCAGAGTTCATCCTTTGGTTTCTCTCCAGTTAATTCTGATTGTGGTTGCTCCAAGGTTATCTCATCTGTTGGCTTCTCCTCCGTTAGTTCCTGTGGTAACATCTCCCTGTAGAGTTCATCCTTTGTTTTTTTGTCAGTGAGCCCTTGTTTTTGCTTGTCCTTTGTTATTTTCTTTTTCAGTTTATCCTTTGGTTTCTCTTGCGTTATATGTGATTCCAGCTGTCCTTCATGTATCTGATCTTCTGGGCATACCTCAGTCAAGCTCTCTTTCAATTCGTCAGTGTAAACTTCAATCTTCGGCTTCTCTTCAATGAATGCAGGGATTTCTTTCTCTTCCGTTATCACATAATCCGGTTTCACATCACTTATAGCCTCTGCAAGTTCCTCCTTGTGGAGATCATCCTCAGGTTTCTCCTCTGCGAGATTCTTTTTGGGGAGCTCTTTATCCAGTTGCTCTCCAACATATTCCGGTGTTGATTTCTCTTCAGAAACATCAACTGGCTTCAAATCTCCTATTTCCTTTCTCAACTCCTCTTCAGGCATCTCCTTCAATTTATTCACTGTTTGATCATCACTCGGTTTCTCCTTGTCTATATCCTCTTTTATTTGTACCTTGTGAAGTTCAATCGGTTTCTCTTCCATTAATTCTGTTATTGGTTGCACGTCAATTTTGTCATCTGGTAATGTCACCTTGTCCAGTTCCGCTTCCACTTTGTCCAAGGAAACCTCTTTTGGTATCTCAACAGTAGGCTCAGCTTTTGGTTTTTCACCGATTTTCTTTTTCAGTTTCCTCTTGCGAAGCTCATCCTTTGGTTTCGGTAAACTTAAATCTGCATTTGGCTTATCTTCCGTTACCGAGGGTTCTGGTTTCAGCTCAGCCACTTCCCCTTGTGGTCTTTCCTTGGAAGGCTGAGTTACTTGTGCTTCTAACTTTCCATCAGGCAAATCTTTTGGTTTCTCCTCTGGTAATTCTTTTGGTTTCTCCTCTATTAATTCTTTTGGTTTCTCATCTATTAATTCTTTTGGTTTCTCATCTATTAATTCTTTTGGTTTCTCCTCAGGTAATTCTTTTTGTTTCTCCTCAGGTAATTCTTTTGGTTTCTCCCCAGGTAATTCTTTAGGTTTCTCCTCAGGTAATTCTTTTGCTTTCTCCTCAGGTAATTCTTTCGGTTTCTCCGCAAGTAATTCTTTTGGTTTCTCCTCAGGTAATTCTTTCGGTTTCTCCGCAAGTAATTCTTTTGGTTTCTCCTCAGTTACTTTGTCCTTGAGTTCCCTGTGAATTTTGTCTTCTGGCTTCTCCTCATACAACTCAGATTTTTGTTTCACATCTGGTTTCTGAGATGTGGCGAACTTTTGTGGTTTCTCCTCCAAAACGTCCACTTTAGGTTTTAAGGTACTATCTTCCAGAATTTCAGTTAGCTCCATTGCAGGATATTTGTGTACGTCAAGTGTCCCAGATTCTATGTTTGGTATACCAGACTCTTCAGGCTTAACAACTTCAGCTGCTGCATCGAGAATGACATCCTTCGGCGTCTGTGGCACTTCTTCAGATTGTTGATCAGAAATTTCTGCTACTTGCTTAACTGGCAAAATTTCTATAACTTCAATGTGAGAGAAACCTACTTGTCGAACAACAAATTCCGATGAAATTTGTTCAACAACCCTAGCTACCTTCTTTTTGGGTTTCTTCAGCTCAACAGTAATTGCAACATCACTCTCAATTTTGCCAGTTAAATACGCAACTGGTTTCTTAATAGTTGCTTCAGTGGTTAGGATCTGTGGTAAGCTAACTTCACTTATCTGTTGCTGCATTTTTTCAACAGTGAATTCTACCATTTCCAAAGTCTGTAGAACTAGTTTCTTTTTCTTTGGCTTTTCCTTAGCAGATACACCTGCCAATGATTTTGCGTCAGAAACTTGTAAAGAAATAGGTTTTAACATTTCCTCAAAAGGAACAACTGTGATACTATGCTTCTCCAAAACGGGCTTGCGCATTTTCTTTGATTTAACTTTGGTTTCTGTAATTATCAAGGATGGCGTTTCTGTTCCTGTCGATTCAATTTCCTCTTCTGATTTGGTTGTGTCAAGTTCCTTGACTGGTATATTATCGAGAGCAACTATTGCATCAGATCCTAACGACTCCAACACCTCTCGCACAACCACACCATCCGTAGGCTTACCTTCCTCCTGAGTGACATCTTTGGCTACAGGCTTCTTCCGCACAATCACCTTTCTCTTGGTTGGTTTTCCTTCAACTCCAATTGGGGCAGTTTCAGAAGGTAATTCTCCTTCAAGAAGACTATCAGGAGCAGTCTCATCTTCAATTACTGTGTACTCAGTCCCAGTCACAGGCACTGGCAGTGCTTCATCAGTTGCAACTTCTTCAATTTTGATGTCTTCTGTACCAAACAATGCAGACAGGGACTCAGGTCTCTGTTCACTCATCTGAAACTTCTGCACCGTGTATGAAACACTTTCCATCTGAACAACATTGCCTTTCACAACTTTCTTCTTTGATGTTTTTCTCACAGTAACTGACGCTTCGTCTTCACCACGCTCGATGACAGTTCGTTCTGTGCTTTCTGGTGTAACTTTCTCAATAACTTCCACTTCTTTTCTTGGTTTACGTTGACGAACAGTCACAGTCACATCTTCTGGAACTTCTTTGACAGTTTCATCATCAGGCAATTCCACCAAAGGTTCCTCAACTTTATCTTGAGGAACGCCTGGGATTAGCAGTGGCAACTGTGATGCCAAAAGTTTCGGGGAAACTTCTTGCCATTCCTTGACAGTTTCATAGATTATCCTTGGAAGTTCTTCTACAATAGCAAATTCTTCTTCTACAATGTGCTCCACTGCATAATTGAGAACAAGCTGTTTTTGTGTCTTGCGCTTCACTGTAATTTCAGTTTCCTGATCCACACTCTTAGGTTTATCATCCCGCTTGATCTTTTTAGGCTTTTTGATGACCACTTTCTCTTGGAATTGAGAATCCTCAGGTGCTTCAACTTTCTTCATTTGGATAACACCAACTACTGTTTCTTCTGGAGTCTGTTTTGTGATTTCTTCAATTTCAGTCTTTGTGACGTTAACATCTTCAGGCATTGCCAACAGACTTTCCGCTTCCACAGATTCTGATACTGGCAAGACAATTCTTTCTGTGACTTCTGTCATTGCAGTTTCGGTGACCTTTAATTGTTCATGAGGAGCCATCTCCAATTCCGGTTCTCGTTTTGAGTCTACGAATGGCTGAACCTTATCGCCAGTTATTACTTCCTGCTCTGCAAACTGATCAGAAACAACAGAATCCATTGACGTTTCTGTGATGACTCCAGGCGTCACGAAGTCTTCAACTTGTGTCACCATTTGCGTCTCTATGGTAGTAAAGTGCTCATGTGGAAGCAGTTCACCAATAGCCTGTTGACTTTCTGGAGAAAGTTTTGATACAAGTACTGATTCCTTCTCTCCTGCACTAGTTTCATATTTCACAATAGCCTGTTCAGTAATGATACTAGTAATTGCTGTAGTTGTTGTAGGTAGTACATCCCCTGGCAGGTCTTTCGTGGTGGTTTGTGCTTCAACTTCTGACACAATCATGTGCTCTTCTGTAGGAAATCTCGTTGTCGCCATGACTGATGTTAATGCAGGTTTTGAAACGATTTCCTCTTCTTTAAATTCTGCATCTACATGAGTCACAACGAAGTGCTCCTTGGTTAAAACCTTCATCTCGGCACTGTCAGTAGCAAAGACGGGTGCTTCGCCAAATGATTCCTCCCTCAACTCGGATTGTGCCTCAGAGACGACCATATGTTCTTCAGTAGACAGGTATAATTTTGCTTTGTCTTCGGTCAAAGTTGGCTTCTCTAAAAAGTCATCTTCTTTCTCTTCAGTTTGTACTTCCAACGTGACAACGTGCTCCTCTGTTGGCATCTTCACCTTTGCTGTGTCAGTAATTAGAGTAGGCTTAACCGCGAATTCTTCTTCCTTTATTTCAGAAGTGATTTCTGCAACAACAACCGACTCCTCTGTAGTAATCTTCAAATGAGCTGTTCCAAAAGGTAACATAGGCTTTTGTGTAAATTCTTCCTCTCTGACTTCTGCTTCTACTTCACACATAACAACATAGTCTTCCGTAGAAACGCGTCTTTTAGCAATGTCAGATTTGAATACAGGTTTTTCATAAAAATCTTCTTCCTTCAATTCACTCTCTGTTTGTAAGACTGTTATGTGATCTTCAGTTGGAATTCTCATCTTCGCCATTTCAACAACAGGAATAGGTTTCTCAGTAAATTCTTGCTCCTTCATTGCACTCTCAACCTGTAAAATCTCAACATATTCTTCAGTAGGGATTCTTATTTTTGCTTTGTCAGTCACAAGAATTGGCTTTTCTGTAAAATCTTCCTCCTTCATTTCTGACTCCACTTGAGAAACAACAACATGTTCCTCCATTGGAATTCTCAACTTTGCTTTTTCAGTAATTAAAATTGGCTTTTCTGAAAATTCTTCCTCTTTGATGTCGGATTGTACTTGTCCAACAACAAGATGTTCTTCTGTAAGGATCCTCATCTTTGCCGTATCCGTAACCAATACAGGACTTTCAAGCTCTTCTTCTTTGGTATGAGCTTCGACTTGCAAAGTAACAAGGTGTTCCCCTGTGGATATCCTCATTTTTGCTAGATCCACTGCGAGGATTGGCTTCTCGTCGAATTCCACCTCTTTAATCCTGCTCTCAACTTCCGAAACAAAAATATGGTCTGCAGTGGGAATTCTAACCTTTGCCGTGTCAGTGGCAAAGAGAGGTTTACCTGAAAATTCGTCCTCTTTTACATCCGCAGTAACCTGTGATACAATGATGTGCTGGTCAGTTGAAATATCCACTTTAGCCATGTCTGTGATGACCTGCGACTTTTCTAAAAGTACTTCTTTCGATTCAGATTCAACTTGAGAAACGAATATATGTTCTTCAATTGGGATTCTCATTTTAGCTTTATCAGTAGCAAGAACAGGCTTTTCCAAGAATTCCTCTTCTTTCGTTTCAGATTTCACTTCAGACACAAACAGGTGCTCTTCAGTAGGTATCCTCACTTTGGCCTTATCAGATACAAAATCAGGTTTCTCCAGGAATTCCTCTTCTTTTGCTTCTGATTCTACTTGAGACACAAAGAGATGTTCTTCTGTAGGTATCCTCATTTTAGCCTTGTCAGTAGCAAGAACAGGCTTCTCCAAGAATTCCTCTTCTTTTATTGCAGATTCCACCAGAGAAACAAATATGTGCTCTTCTATTGGGATCCTAATTTTTGCCATATCCGTTGCAAGGATTGGCTTCTCCAAGAATTCTTCTTCTTTGGCTTCAGATTCAACTTCAGACACAAAGAGGTGATCTGCTGTAGGTATCCCCACTTTAGCCTTACCTGTAGCAAAAACAGGCTTTTCCAAGAATTCCTCTTCTTTCATTGTAGATTCCACTTGAGAGACAAACAGATGTTCTTCGGTTGGGATCCTCACTTTGGCCTTATCAGTAACGAAATCTGGCTTCTCCAAGAATTCTTCTTCTTTGGCCTCAGATTGGACTTGCAACACAAATAGATGTTCTTCAGTTGGGATCCTCATTTTAGCCTTGTCAGTGGCAAGAATAGGCTTGTCCACGAATTCATCTTCTTTTGTTTCAGATTCTACTTGAGACACAAAGAGGTGCTCTTCAGTTGGGATCCTAACTTTGGCTTTATCAGTAACGAAATCTGGCTTCTCCAAGAATTCTTCTTCTTTGGCCTCAGATTCTACTTGCAGCACAAAGAGATGTTCTTCAGTTGGGATCCTGATTTTCGCC
>JAQIWR010000146.1:0-27805 GCA_034695945.1 Glomeris hexasticha
CAGAGACGATTTGTGAAAAAACACATTGATATTGAGCTTCAGTATTTGATGGAACTAGAACAAAAACTTGAGGAACTCAATCACATCAATGAAGCCAACTACAGAGACCTTTTGAAACGGGCCACCAGAACCAAAGAGGAATTGCAGATTCGTGAAGACACCATGACGGCGATTGTCCGTGGTGCCTACCATGTAAGTTAACATGATCTGTTCCCATTTTATTTTATAGATTTGTAACATTTTGTGTTTGTTTCAGTATATATGGTGGGTTCTAAATAAGTGTCCGCACTCCAAAGGGTCTCTGAGTCAGGAAGATGAAATTTTCCAATCGTTCGCGAGACAGCTGGCAGAGGACCAAGAATCAATGCATACGTTGTGGACGCAGAAGGTTTGCGACCTGGAGGAGTACAAAAGGTTGGCAACCGAATATGGTCAACTGGAGGGGGCAATCTACACCGCACTAAATGAAATTCAAGAAAAAATGGGGCGCCCCATCTCCGTAACCGAAATAGAGGACGGCTTTAGCGAATGGTGTAGAATGGTGGCACACAAGATGGTCAAAATTGAAGAAGTTGTAAGTCTATTAAAGAGACTGAAACACGCAACATTCGACGAAGCCAGATGGCGTTCATTAGAAGCGAGATATGCCGCGGTCATAGCAAGAAAGAAAGAAATAGTTTGCGACCTGGAAGACCGTCTGACGCGGGCGCTAAGTACAAATGTAAGATTTCATTGTTATATAATTGCCGCTATGTATTTATCAGCATTTCTTTTGACAACTAGGAATGTACGGTGTGCTTCGACAGGCAAATTAACGTGACCTTGATTCCTTGCGGCCACAGGCTGTGCCGTGTGTGCGTTGACAAAATCGTCAATATGGTGCTTCAGCCACGCTTTGAGGAACTGTTTCACCGCGATCCACACTTTCTGGAACACCTTGGCCACTATCTACAGCCCCTAGGCGATTGCCCGTTTTGCAGGAAACCTTTTACCAAGACCCTTAAGGCGGATTTCCACCAACGGCGTGGCCTTCACCGCCACGCCGTTTCTGGCGATCATAAAGGCGGATTTCCACCAACGGCGTGGCCTTGACCGCCACGCCGTTTTTGGCGATCATCAAGGGCGACGCATTTTTGGTCGGTGACCTGTTTCCACTGATTTCCACCTTTGGCCACTGGTCACAAGTCGTGGACAGTGTCGAAAGGGCGAACTCTGTGGAAACAAAGCATTTCCACCAGCTGCGTCTCATTTTAGCTTGGCATTTGGTGGCTACAGGCTGCTATCATCCGGTGGAAACGCAAAGGGCCTGTAAAAACCGAGGTAGTGTATAATAAAATGTAAATTGTGCTTGTGCTGAATATACTATTCAGTAATTATTTTTGTTCATTATTTTTTATTGGATTATATCCTGATAATATGTACAGAAGAATCTCTTTATAATAGCACTCCAAGGGATCAAAATATTGTGTAACCTTGTAAGAAAATACCAATTTAGCATATGTAAAAATTAATATTAATGAAATACACAAATTAATTAATTTGCACATAAATTTTTTTGAGCATGTTTTATTAACCAATACACAGAAGAAATTGCTGCCCTTATTAAAGCCAATTTTTTCATCTTGGGCTGAACAAAATCGCTTCTATGAACTGCCCTTATATGGGGTTCAATTACATTAGCAATATAAAAAGAAAAAACTATGGAGCCATTATACCGAGATTCCACTACCATATTGAATTCTCACCTATTTATATGTTTGGGGTTTTTGGTCAATAATTAGTTTTTATATTTTTTAGGAAATTATATGTTTTGTTTTCGATGACAGGCAGAATGGATCATGAAGACAGTGTTGCATTGGTTGCTCTTATTCGCCGTCGGAGAAAAAGAATTGCAAACAAACGAAAATACTGGGTTCACCCATTGATGACATTACGAATTACTATGGGTGAACACCTAAAAGTGGAGGAAATGTATCATAAATATCCCGACAAGTTTTTTGAATATACGAGATTGTCACCCAGGCAGTTTGACTTTCTTCTCATTCAAATTGAAGAACATATCCGGCGCCAGGACACAAATTACCGTGAATCCATTTCACCACGCATCCGTCTATTTGTCACACTAAGGTAAATGGCTGAAAAAGTTAGGATTTAACTACATATAATTGCATTAGATGTCACTTTAAATAAATTTTTTCAAGGTACCTTGCTACAGGGGATTCATTGAGAACAATTGCCACAAGTTTCAGCATGGGCATCACTACAGTTTGGCGAATCATAAGAGAAGCTGTCAAATTGATTTGGGAAAAAATGGCGCCCATTTACGTTGATGTAATTATCGTGATACAACATATTTTAATTCAATTATAATTGAACTAATAAAAACAAAATATTTGCAGCCACCAGATAAGGAAAAATGGATTGATATAATGAACGGTTTTGAGTCGATTTGGAATTTTCCAAATTGTTTGGGTGCTGTAGATGGGAAGCACGTTGTCATCCAAGCTCCTCAAAATTCCGGATCAGCGTATTTCAATTATAAAGGTACATTTAGCATTGTACTAATGGCTTCGTGCGATGCACATTACCGATTTACCACCATTGACATCGGTGCCTACGGTCGGCAAAGTGATGGCGGTATATTTGCCCATTCTGCCCTTGGAAGAGGTTTAAAAGAAGGTAATGATAACATTACATAAGTAAATATTACACTAATTTCATAATGGTGTTGCTACTGCTAATAATAACAGGATCATTGGATATTCCGGAAGAACGCCAAATTATAAATTCCGAATTGCGACAGTCGTGCACCTTTCTTGGTGATGAAGCATTCCCGCTGGCAATATATATGATGAGACCCTACCCTGGGAAATTTCTGCCGGATATCAAACGTATATTCAATTACCGCCTCTCTAGAGCAAGGCGAGTAATTGAAAATACTTTTGGTATCCTGTGTTCCCAATTCAGGGTGTTTAGGGCCCCAATATTGGCGAATCCAGAACACGTCTCAAATGTTGTCAAAGGTAATAATTAACAATACTTTATATTTTTGTAGTCATAACCTAGCTGACATTATTATTTTCATCTCATTTCAGCCACAATTGCCTTGCATAATTTTCTAAGGACGGAGGAGTTGGCAATGGCACCAGCATCGCGCCGATATTGTCCAATCGGGTTCGCTGACACAAATGATGACCAAAATGGGCAATGGAGGGACCTGGAAGAGCCCACAGCTTTGGAGCCAATCCGTAGATTTGGCTCTAACTTCCACAGCCGAGTGGCTAAACAAATGCGCGATGACCTAGCCCAGTACTTCATAGGTGGAGGGAGCGTTCCTTGGCAAAACGAGCGAGCTGGAGTACCAAACGCGTAATACAATATGTATGCAATTGTTTTATTTAAATGGCAAATAAAATGTTTCCTTTATTTGACAAATTACAATTCGGTTAAAGAATAATTATGTGACTCGACATGGGACCTACTTGGCACACTAATCACTGAAATCGGTTGGTACGCAGCATTTGGGGCATAAACGGGTTGAGCATTTTTAACTTGCAGTTCATATATGGCTTGTGTAATCTTCATCTTTAGGAAAGAAACGTCTGTATTGCTCATACCCTTCATTTGTTTTGCTAAGCCTGCACAAAAATGGTCATGTTCATCCATCACTTCTTTTGGCCTTTTTAACAATGTCAACAATTCGTCATCGATTGGGTCAATGGTTTTGCGCTTTTTCGAAGTCGTAGATGTCCGTTGTGTCTAGTAGGGGATACAATACAGCAAATTGCATATAATCAATTATTGATTTCTGGTATTTAACTTAGTTAGGCACATACTAGTTCGGGTGTGGTACATTCTGGGATGATGTCATCGCCACTACCCTCGTGTTCTTCTGCAACTTGTTCTTGTTGAGAAACAGATTGTGTTGGTGGATTTTCTGCTAAGCATAAATCTCCGGTAGCATTCATGTTTCCAGTTGTGCTATGCATATAGCACTTATAATTATTACGTAGTACATCTTATTAGTATGTAAAAGCAAAATTATTTCTAATTACCTGTTTTCCAAGAGGTAGTCATTTAGGAATTGCATGGATAAGAAATGGCACCATGATTCTATCTTTTTCCTCGCGCCGCCACTTTTCCCCTTCAGGAGATTTTTTCGCTTTCGGTAGCCTTCTCGGAGCTTTCCCCATTGCAATTTGCACCAGTAAGCTAGAAACAAATATGTATACATTGCCAATTCGCTTATCACTGTTCCTAAATTTTGGTCAACTTATGTACATGTATATCCTTATGTAAGATATCACAAATTAAATGTTATCAATAATGCATGCATTTATATCACATGTTATTAATAAAGAAACGTCGTACAGTAATAAGTACTAACACAGGGTGTATATTAAACTTTCATTTCCAAATTCCAGTATTTTCCAATATTTTCAATTATATTTATAACTTTTTCAGGACAAAATATATCAAGTGAAAGATAGTTGCATAACAAACCACATTAATCCCTTTAAAAACTAGATTAATAAATGGAATGTACTATCCATTTCGTTAGATCAGGTTACATTTTTAGTTAGTAAAACCTAGGTATTAGCTAAACACACCGTTCCTACTGGTGAAGTTATGCCTACGAACTGTAATTTCACAAATAATTTGACCACAATTTGTATTTCATGCTACCGTTATTTAAAATTCCTCTCATAATTACTGTATTTTGCATGTATATATGTAATCCATGCAAGGTAAATTATATACATATGTATTATGAATGAATTGTAAAATTTATAAATACATTACATTATTAAATTGATTTATGCATACCTATATTGAATTGCAAAATTAATAAATGCACTTATCAGTGCCAATTGTAACTAATAAATGTATTAATTAAATCAAGGCAATAACAATAATAACATGATTATTTTACATTCACATACCTGGTTTTTTAATTTCTTGTGCAATTTGCATCCAGACGTTTTCTTTGGCTAGACGATTTTTGTTGTTGTTGCTGGAGCAGTCATATAATATTTTATTTTCCTTGACTAAATTAATTAACATTTCCTCAATTTCTTCTATGGATTGAATGCCATCACCTATTGCATACTGCTCTACATAATTATTTTCCATCTTTCTTGTGTAGCAAAGTGGCCAGCAGCTGGCAAAAGTAGAAATGATGTCTACTATTGCAAATACAGCGCAGCAGTGGTGGCGGCGCCACTTCTAGCCGGTGGAAACAGGTTATAGGCATTTAATTGGCCCTCCACAAACGGCGCAGCAGTGAAAGGGCTGCTGACAATTAAATATGTGGAAACGGCGGTGCTGACCTTGCGTCGCCAGTTACGGCCAGCCAGAAATTCCACGCTATTTCCTTCCGCCTTGTGAAACTGGTGGAAACGAAATTGCTGGCCAGGCGACGCCAAAAACGGCGTGGCGGTCAAGGCCACGCCGTTGGTGGAAATCCGCCTTGACAAACAATCTGCCGCGCTACGGTCCGTCGGAACGTATCTCAGCTGTACTTCTCGTACAGCGATCACCTCTTGTACAAACAGTTTTCTTAAATCGAGGTGTTTTGTCCTCTCCGAGCTGGCTTGGTTTTCTGCAAGACGCAAGTTTCCCTAATTATCTATATGGATCTCTGTGGGGTTCTCACACCATCTTCCTTGACCTATCTCTGTCAACAGGTTTCTTATCCTTAGAGCTTCACGTGTTGCTTTTCCAAGTGCGACCAGTTCGGCTAAAACAGTGGTACTGAGTGCGATTGTCCCTTGTTTTCTGGTGCTCCAGGAAACTGCGCCGTTTGCTAGGATAGCAGTGTATCCACTGAAACACTTTCTGTTAACAGGATCGTTACTCCAATCAGCATCGGTGTATAAGTATGGTGATTGGCCACTTTTGTGATAGTTCAGTGTCTTCTCGATGGTTCCGTCTAGAAATCGCAGGATGTGCTTAGCAGAGGTCCTATGTTCAGACTACGGGTTCTTTGAGAATTGGCTTAGATAGGTTACGCTGAATATGATGTCCGGTCGAGTGCTGGCAGCGAGGTATAGTAGACTCTTGATAAGCATCCGGTATCTTGCAGCACTGTCCCTATTGAGCGCGTTTTCGGTAGTAGCCTTGAGGTACAGCGCCCTTGGTATCATCGGAGTCTTGAGGTGACGACAATCTTCCATTTGGAATTCCGAAAGAATTTCCTTGGTGTAGGCGCTTTGATCGATCCAGATGTCTCCGCCGAGTCCTCTTCGTACACTTATGGGTTGTACCATAGTCACGCATCCCAGATCGCGAGTGTCGAATTCTTTCGCAAGAAACTCTTTCGCTTTGTTAATCTTCTTTCGCTTTCCGTAGTAAACCAGATCGTCTACATATGTGGTAATTATCAACTCTCCGTCAGGATGATAAAACACACATGGGTCAGACTTGCTTTGCTGCATCCCGTACTTAAGCAATGCATTCTTCAGGGTTTCGTACCAGATGAGCCCTGACTGGTGAAGACCATGCAGTCCTTGCAGTAGTTCACACACCCACCGTGTAGGAGGGCTTGATGTAAGCTTCTGGTCTTTGCCGAATTGTCCGTATTCCGCATAGCCTTCAGGTATTTCCAGATAAGTTTCTATATTCAGTTTACCAGCGAGGTATGCAGCGATAACATCCACATGGTCAACCTCACAGTCTAACTCAGTAACGAGTGCCATGAGGATGCGTGTAGTCCGCATTTTCACCACCAGGCTATAAGTACGGTCATAGTCAATTCCCGGTCTTTGCAAGTTCCCGAGCTTTTCTGCTGACGATGTTGCCAGACGAATCACGTTTCGTCTTAAAAGCCCACTTGGTACTTATAGTTCGCATTCTATCGTGGCGCTTTGTGATTTTCCAGACTTTATTCTTATGGAGGTTGCTGAATTCTTCCCTTATTCCTTCAAGTCACGCTTCACGGTTGGGGGATTGCTTGGCTTCCTTGATCGTTCTCGGGTTAGTCTTGTGAGGAGCTTTGAGGCTGTGAACAGTCCTTGTGGTTGCCATATCGTAGTCTCCACTCAAAAATGGTGGTCTGACATTTCGGCTACTTCTGGTAGTCACATGAAAACGTGGTGGATTAGGTGGAGTGTGCGCATCTCCGTTTGCTTCGATGTCTGATTCGAAGATGCTGTCCTCTTCGTCAAGGTCGTAATTGAATGACTCTTGGGCATCTTCATCACTGTCTTCATCATCACTGTCTTCATTTTTACAGTCAAGTACTAAGTGTACCGTGTTCGGTGTCCGTTGATCGTGTTTAACGGTCAGAGCTTGCTTTGCGGGGAACGGAGTTTCGTCAAACACTACATCTCTCACGGTTACAGTTGATTTTCGCTTTTCGTCCCACAGCACGTAGGCTTTTGATTCAGGCGCGTATCCAAGCATGATGCAAGGTATGCCTTTTGGCTTGGTGGGTTTTGGTTTTGTAACATGCTCTGCAGCCAAAACTTCCCAGGTGATCGTATCTCGGAGTGCAGCCGTATCATTATTCGTATGGAATTTGATTTCCAGTTGATCTCGTAGGGCATCTATTTCTGATGTATGTGGCACAGCTCATTGCATCTACTCAATGCTCCATTGGTAGACCACTTTGGATAAGTAGGCATCGTGTTGCTGTAACTAAGGTTCGATTTCTTCATTCTGCCACTCCGTTCTGCTGTGGGGTACTTGTCACAGAATATTGACAAATGATACCATTTTGGCGTAAGTAGGCTGAGAATTCGTTCGAGGAATATTCACCGCCTCTGTCAGAGCGTAGTATCTTGATTGTGGTCTTCTGCTGGTTCTCCGCAAATGCTTTGTAGTCTTTAAGGTATATTCAAAGACTTCGCCTTTTGCCTTGGCAAAGTACGTTACTCCAAAGCGCGTGCTGTCGTCGATAGAGGTTATCGCGTAGCATTTTCCATCTCTCGATCTTGGAGAATTAGCACCGGTGTCCATCACATTTAAGTGGACAAGTTGTAGTTGTTCTGTCCCTCTTTTAGTGCCATATTTTGGAAAAGGTACGGCTGTGATCTTTCCTAGGATGCAGGTCTCGCATCTTTCTGCATCTCCTACTAGGTTCAGCATGTTCTTCATCGCTGCTATGTGCAGGTGTGCCAATCGGTGGTGCCAAAGAGTGATGTCCCCTACTCCCGTAATGACATAAGCTTGTGGAGTAGGTGGTTGCTTCTTGTCATGCATACAATATGCACTCCCATCTTAACCTCCATGGTTACATGCACTCCGGTTTTGGTCATTATCGAAATGGTGTCTTCATCCAAGTGCATCACGTGTCCAGTCGATGAGAACACGATTCCTTTGATGTCTGGTAGTTAGAGTACTTCTTTCAAAGTGATATCAGCTTCGCGGTGATCATCATCCAGTAAGATTCTCACAGTTCCATGGCCTTTCGATGTGTTGGAGTTAAAAATTCAATATGCAGGTCTTTAAACTAACTGAGTTTAATGTAATTTGACTCGTCACTTGTACACAATATCCATGTAATATCCATACAGCATCTCTTATCTCAAAACAATCACAGAATCTCTTAGCATGTCTAAATCATAACAGAAACTAACAGAATGTCTAAAAATCTCCTTGCAACATCTTATATCTCCTCTGGTCACGTGACCTACCACCAATGGGCTTACAGTATTGTTTTTGAATTAACCAATAAGCTTGCACGTCATAAATCGAAAATTGCCAAAGGGCTTCCACTTTACACAAACTAAACTTAGAGTTACAAAGTTCTTTCATGCAGTTTCGAATGCTAAATTTGTATCTAAAACTTGTCTTTCCACGAAAGGTTGCTGTAAACTTAAATCTGCAAAGCCCCTTTCGGCACTTGCCAAAGTTAAACTCGGATTTATATGGCCCTTTTCAAGTGAGCCGCTGCAACTAAACAATCAACAAGGTCCTTTCATCTAGGCGCTGCTAAAGCTAAATTTGGAGTTTCAAGGCCCCTTTTATCACTTGCAACACAACAACAAGTTTCGCGTTCAACTTAAAACACTAATATTCGGAGGCCACAGTTATTAATGCATATTGATACAAAGCGAATATATTCAAATGCTAACATGCCTTTCCTTTGTTTGAGCCTCGGCGAATACAATTACTACTTAACGAATTACAATTTCGTTTATATTATATTTCACACATGCATTACACCTTTAATCATAACACTCGTACGCATTTAAACGTATTGGTTTTCGGCGGAGTCTACGACTTGCTTCACGGACTGGAACCTGGGTTGTGGACTGGAACGACTGCTTGTCTCGTTGGCCACTCATCTCTGGTTCTGCTACCTTGTCTGGAATGGACTTGTTAGCTGGATCTTCCACATCGTCTTCGGAGGTTGGTACATCATCATCTGGCGCTGGCTCGCTGGTCTGCGATGACACTGGCTCGTTGGTCTGCGATGACACTGGCTCGTTGGTCTGCGATGTGTCTGGCTCACTGGTCTGCATTGGCACTGGCTCGTTGGTCTGCGATGACACTGGCTCGTTGGTCTGCGATGACACTGGCTCGTTGGTCTGCATTGGCACTGGCTCGTTGGTCTGCGATGACACTGGCTCGTTGACTGTATCTGGAGGTCTGCATTGGTCGGCTGGTCTAGAAATCCTGGGTTTGAATAGCTTTAGTTGTTGAACATTAACTATTCGCACTTTTTGCTGATCTCCGTCACTCTCCTCAATCTCAAATGTGTTCTCGTTCAGTCTTTTCAAAACTTTAAATGGTCCATCATATAAGCTCTCAAAACAATGTCTGCGAACCGGTCTGGTGTATAAAACAAGATCACCTTCTTTTATGGTGATAGGTTTCACTGAAGCATCGTATCTTTCCTTGGCTTCCTGCTGTCTCTGTTCTAAGTTATCCTTGGCCATTACACGTTTCAGGAACAGTTCATGTAGCTGTTCTATGCGACTTAGATCTGGGGTAAGAGCTGCTATGTTCAGTTCTCCTTCAAGCCGTGGTTCATATCCGTGCATTAATTCAAATGGTGAAAACCGTGTAGATGACTGCTTGTTAGCATTCATATTCATTACAGTTGCAGGGAGTTTGCTTATCCACTTTGCCTCATCTTCGGTCACTTTTCGCAAATACTGTTTTATGGTCTGCACAGTACGTTCTATTAAGCCATTAGCTTCAGGCCAATATGGGGGTGAGTTTACTTGAGTAATCCCCATTTTCTTGTAGAAGTCGAGTGCGGTCTTTGACTTAAAACCTTTTCCATTATCACTTATCAGCACTCGAGGAATGGTAAATCTTTGGATCCACACTTGTGTGAGGAATCTGAGCACGTATTTCGTTGACGTTGACGGTACTACTTCTGCTGCCACATAGCGGGTAAGGTGGTCTGTAATGAGTAGTACGTGTCTTTGGCCTATTGATGATGGTATCGGGCCAAAATGATCCAGGGAGACCACATCATTTGGGGTGCTTGGGATGCTTCGGGGAATCAGTTCTCCTTCAGCTAACTTGGTTCTGCGTGATGCTTTCTGGCATGTTTCACAGGTGTCAACATATTCTTTTATCTCTGTAACCATACCCTTCCAGTGGTATCTACGGCAAATCTTATCTGTGGTTTTCATGACATCACTGTGACCGCTGTCATCGTGACACATGCGCATCACTGTCTGCTTCATCTTGGCTGGGATCACAATTTGATCTCGAGATCCTCGTTGTCTGACGAGTAGCCCATCTTTCATCTTAAATTCCTTATTCGTGGTTTCACTCATTTTCTTCACGCAATATTCATCTTCTTTCTGCATCAAGCTTAGCACTGAATTTTCCGAGCGTACTATAGCTGCCCACAGGAGCTCCCTTGGTCTGTCTCCTTCTGGATCTGGATCTTGTCGGGATAACGCATCGGCACTGACATTGCATCGCCCAGGTTTATATTTAATTGTGTAGTTGTACCCTTCGAGTTCAACCACGTATCTTGCAAATCTCCTATTAATTTCGCTGAGCTTGAAGATGCAACTTGCTCCGACGTTGTCTGTATATATGGTGAATCCTGAAATTCCGTATAAGTACACGTGAAACTTCTCGGTAACTGCCCAATGTATAGCCAGACATTCCAGCGTATTGGTGTGTAGCTTCTGATCTGTGTCGCTGAGTGATCGACTGGCATATTCGATTGGTACTTCTTGGCCATTCTGTATTTGAGAGAGTGTTGCTCCCAAGCCGGTCTGGCACGCGTCCACATGCACTATGGTCGGACAGTCTCTCTTGAAATTTGCCAAAGTTGGAGGGCTTACAATGGCTTTCTTTAGTTCATCTGTGATACCTTGCAACTTCTCGTTCCACTTGAATTCAGAAGTTTTCTGTTTCCTTAACAGGTCGTAGATTGGCTTAGATGTCTTGGAGAATGTCGGAATGTACTTTCGGTAGTACGACATAAATTGGATGAAAGAGTGCAATTGCTTGAATCCCTTTTCTGGGGTAAACTTCTGCACAGCTTCCGTCCTTAATGGGTCTAACGTTTTCCCTTCGGATGACACGATGTATCCCAGGAATTTTACTTTCTTTCTTATCAACTGGCACTTAGCCAACGAGATCTTTAATCCATTGGTCTGGACTCGATGCAATGCGTCGTCCAAGAGTTCTAAGGCATCTCTTATTGTGCGAGCTCCGATCCCCACGTCATCGACGAAGAATCCTGTTCTCTGTGAGCCAGCAAAAGTTTCTTGCATCACTAGGCTCATTGTATGGGGAGCATTGCATAGCCCAAATGGCATACGCAGAAATTCAAACTTGCCATCTTGCGTGGTGAAGGCTGTCAAGTGTTGGTCTGATGTTTTCACGCGAATAGTCATGAATGCTGTTTTAATATCCATGACAGAAAACCATTCTGATTCGTCTGCTGTCACCATATCGATGACATCTTCCATCGTCATTGTGCATGGGGTCTTCTTTACCGTCTTAGAGTTAAGTAATCTGAAATCCATGACAATTCGATGAGGTGTTGAAGGATGTAATGGCTGGGCAACGTGCACTGCTGGTGCACCATACTCGCTTGTACTCCGTCTTATGATCTTCATTGCCAGCCATTCTTCAATCTGTTTTCGGATTAGCAGCTGGACCTCATGAGGGTACCGATAAGGTCGCTTGCATACTGGAACATTATCCACCAACTGTATAGAATGTTCTATGGAGGGACAGCAACCTAGTTGATTATTTCCATAGGTGAAAGCCTCGCTTCTATTTGTCAAGATCGCTCGAAGTTGATTGCGATCTTCTGGATCTTCAATGTCACTGGCATCCACCTGGTCTTCGATCTCTTTCTGGAGGATTGGGTCAATTTCTTTACTGGGGTTCATAGGGCTGATTGTCAGGTATTGACCTTCTGATTTCTCCCGGTCTTGAAACGCAACTATCAAGAACTCTCCCTGACGGTTTCTCGCGGTCTCAGGGCCTTCTTCCTCTGGGATCTTGAACAGAGTTACATCTCCACTTTTATGAATTCGATAGTCTATCGAGGCTTCTCTTCTCCAATCTGTTCCTAGGAGCACGTCATATGGAAGTCCATCGACGACAATTATTTCTGGCATCTGGGTTGTGATTTCCCCAACAGATACTGATAAGGAAACTATCTCTTGAGGTCTGAATACCTGTTGAAATGCACGAATTGGGAATGCATTTCTCCACTTATGGACTGGGGTAGCATTGGGAATCTTCTTTCTTTCAATCATCGAGACTGCTGCTCCCGGGTCTATGAAAATTTCAACTTCATGGCCATTGACCTTGCCTTCCACTACAGTAAGGTCATCGACTGTGTCTTTTGTTTTCATAAAGAAGTTGACATCTTTCGCAGGAGGTTTCGAGTCATTACCTTGAGATTTGTACTTTGCCAAGCGCGATGCTTCAATTTTCTTAGTTTGTTCTGTTTTAGGTTCTGTGCATTCGAATGACAGGTGCCCAGTCTTATTACAGTTGAAGCATTTGGCTTGCATCTTGTCCATACCTCGTCTGAATATTAAACTCTTCTCCTGCAGCTCTGACTTTGTCTCGTGGCGACTGGTTGGCGAACTGTCACGTTTCTTGGCTGTGCTCTTAGTTTCTGCGGGTTCTGTCTTTTCTTTATTTCGACGGTTGTCCCGATCACTGGTCTTATGGGAATCCACCCAATCATATGGATCTTCATCCTTAGCGTTTTCCATCAGTTGCTTGACACTTTTTGATGTCGCTCGAAGTGTCCTCTGAATTGCATCTGATCTCATGCCTTCGGTCAGCAATCTTATCATATCTTTCTCAGGAAGTTGGAATTCACCCCGTCTAATAAGGCGTAGCTTATTCTCAAGGTAGGCAACTAATCTTTCATCTTTGGTTTGAACCCTAGAATCAACTTTCTCTCGCCATTCGCAAAAGCTATATGTATGGTGAAATTCTTTTAAAAACTCTCTTTTCCACTCATCCCAAGTAAAATCCGAACCTCTTATATTATGATGCCAATCCTTTGCGCGGTTTTGTAATTTAAAAAAGGCCTGTGTTAGTCGGAAACTGGGGGTCCAATTTTCCTTATCTGCTATTCGTTCGAAATCTAAAAGCCACTCTCTTGCGTGGTCTTTCTCCTTGCCTTTGAAAATTGGGATATTGGCCGACATATCTGGTGTTGTTCGAATTTCTAGAGGTCTCGTATTAGTGGTCTGTTGAAGTTGCATCTGAATCATTGCGTTCATCATTGCAATTGATTGTCTGCATTGGAATGCTTCCAATGTTTCCCCTTCATTGCGGACTGTTGGGATGAGCAATTGCGAATTTGCATATGCACTTTCCGGTTGCATAATAGGTGGTTGAGGTGTGGGTGGTGGGCTGGTATCCACTTGATGTCTGCATACATTGTCTTCACAAATTAACTGTGCCAGTTCAAGCTTAGTTGCAGTGGTTGAAAATGCTAATTTTCTGTCTTTTAACTCTGTTATTAATGCTGATTTCGAAATTGCACACAGAGCTTCTTTTGACTGGCAGTTTGTTATAAATTTCTTCAAATGGACATCATGCTCCACCATAATTTCGACCTCGTCTGTGCTCATTTTTCGACTTATTCTTAATTGGTCTTAACTAGTCTTACTGTTCAGTTGCACAAATCGATGTGTTGTAGATGCAAGCTGGAATCTCGTAGTTAGTCTTGTACTGATCTGGTGTGAGTTGTCTTGCTCACACTGTCTCGTTGATCTGGTTTGAATTGTCTTACTCACAGTGGTCTTAGTTGTCTGTTGTCTTAGTCTTATTAAAATCTTGTTCTGCACATTCCTGGTTTAACTATTAAAATCTGCTGAATCTTGTCGACTGTGCCATGTTGGAGTTAAAAATCAATATGCAGGTCTTTAACTAACCGAGTTTAATGTAATTTAACACATCACTAGTACACAATATTCATACAATATATCAATACAGCATGTCTCACAGCATCTCTAGTCTCAATTAATCACAGAATCATCCTAAAACTCTGCTTGCAACAACTTATATTTCCTCTGGTCACGTGACCTAGCACCAATCGGCTCATGAGGGTGGGCCTTCATTTAACCAATAGTCTGTCATGGAACATTTGTGAAACTTAACTAGGACACACAACTGGGGCAGGGCCCTAAACTGGGACACATAGGCCCAAAACTTAGAAATATCCTTGGTTATTCCTAGCACATGGAAAATATCGAGGTCACAGTAACCAAATAAGAGCTGGGTGCTCAACTTACAATTACAACTGACAAAATATCAAAATATGCAAGTATATCTACTTATATCTACTTAATACGCGGAATATATATTTAATTCTAACAACTTCACTAACATTTGCCTTATAACATAAATTATTGAAAGTTATGTTGCACAGGAGAGAAACAAGAAAAGGGAGAGAAAGTACACAACCCCAGAATCTATCAATTAGTGAAATCCTCCTGCCTCCCCCCAGCATTACCACTGCCATTACTGCTAACCTTCCTTTCACACTCCCCAAATAGGTAGACAGGAACAATGCTGGAAAAGCATTTCATTAAAAAAATTGAACACTTCGAAAATGAGTTGCATATGCAGGTCAATAATCACACAAGGTATATTCACAAGTTTCCTCGCGTGTTTCATGGATTTTTCCGTTGGTGGCGCTGCGGTCAGAGAATCCCGTTTGATGCTGCTATGTATGCTGGCCAGAATCGTGAGTGTGACAATAAAACCTGCTTTCTATGTTAAATAACGGATTTTTCGAAAAACATCCGTAAACATAAAATAATTGGAGCGTGTTAAAACGTGTTTTCAGCTAGTTTTGGTTACGTTAGGTTAATTAGTTTTCTCTCGGTAACATATAATGTTGCACCTCCTTTTCCTTATCAGTTGCCTTTTGAATGTTTTCCAGTTTAAAATTTTCAATGTGATTTCCACAAAATACTTCATATTTGTGGTAGCTGGCTTTGGAAATGAAGTGTACTAGCATGACTCCAAAGAGCTCTTGTGATTGTGAAAATTCAATTCCTATTGATAGAGCGCCCAAAACTGAATCAAAATTAATAGATTCCCATTGTGCAGTTTCAATGTTTTCAGTCACACTGCACAACATATCTGAGCACTTGAATTTCAAATTTGCCACAAGGCCATAGTGCATTGTACTCACATGGATTCATATGAATTCACTTTCCTCCAAATGCACAAGTGTATGAATGGCCCTCCACCTTCTTTATACTTGCCACGAAGTTGGCGAGATCAACAATGATTCTGTTCGATGATATTGTTATTTCAGTGTGAAATGTGTCTTGATGGTGCTTCAATGAATAGGCTTCAATGTTTTTGTCAAGAGGCGAATCCGAGTGACATTCTGATACAGGTGATTGGTGTAAAGGGGTATTACAGTTGGTAGCAGAAATCAATGTGTTATCCAATAACTTTGAACAACTTGGTGAACCACTTCCTGTAGATATTTCATTGGCTATTTGTGTGTTTGTTGCAGAATGCCCAATTGCAGAACTGACAAGTGAAATTTGTCCCCTATTTAAAAAAGACCTACATATTAGAAAACATGTTCAGAATGTCCTATTTATGTATAGTATCAAAAGTTTTAATGTGACCAATACTGTATGAATCTTTCATAAATGATAAATTTTAAATTTGAAACCCAAAGTCTAAGTAGGTAGTATCTTGTAAAGGAATTTTAAAAATTGATGCAACATACTTGATAGATCTGTCCTTCCAATATTTTTTTCCATTTTCTCTCCTGCCTCGATTTCTTTGGAAGCTGGGATACATAGACCATTCTCTCTTATCATATATTACAAATAAAAATAATAATTATTGTTATAATTTATATAATAATTATTTACCCCTTTTCCTAATGCAGAATCACCTGCAGGTATACAAACTGAACATTGAACAATGTTGTACAGCTTTGCCTAGATATTAAATGAAGTGTAATTTAATGAGTTTAAACATTACAATGGCATTTCATTTACATACTTTTCAAAGCAATGCAGATTTTTATAAAAATTAATGTAATAAAGCTAGATGAACTTGCAGAACTTGCAGTGTAATTGGAATTTGATGAACATAAATGAGCAACTTGTGTGGATGTCTCCAAAACAATCCTGCTGAGCACAAGTGACAGAATTTTGGCAGGAATGTCTGTAATGTGCTACAACCTGATTGGTTGGTAACTTTTACAAGCATGTCACATGACTGAATTCTTCAGATTGAGCAAGTTTCCCCTCTCTTTCCTACTCCTAAACTTGGTTGCAGCTAGCTATCTATTCCCATTGTCTCCCCTTCTCAGTGAGGCAAATCATATGGGGGAGTGGGCTATTGCCCCTAGTGCAAGTGACAATAGTGCCCATTGTGCCACTATAAATGGGCTAACTGCAGAGAGAATTATTTATTCAAAAATTTGGTAACTTTTCAGCAGAAAATTAATATAATAAGCAGAGACATAAATGTAATGAAGTAGCATGAGGACAAGAAGTAAAAATTTAACATGTCCACTATTATCATTTATTATAATGAATGCATTATGTTGTGTATGTGTTCACTTATTCAGGATGAACATTGTGAAATAAATTATTGTATTTTATTCAGTGGAGTTTATTCTGATGGCTTCTTCAGAAGCATTGTTTAAAGAACTTGCCACATTCTTGAAAACAGCATAATTCACAAAAGTT
The DNA here is from genome assembly GCA_034695945.1 of Glomeris hexasticha. Taxonomy (NCBI): domain Eukaryota; kingdom Metazoa; phylum Arthropoda; class Diplopoda; order Glomerida; family Glomeridae; genus Glomeris; species Glomeris hexasticha. The sequence goes on from JAQIWR010000146.1 coordinate 17,139, forward strand.
AAAAGTTTGATTTTAACATAAACATCCATGCTGACTGTAACAACAAAAGCGAGCATTACACAATTTTAATCACAAATGTTCGGACACTGCACTAGTAAGCAACACCAGCTACATATATGCATAACTTAAACAACTCACTGTAAACAAGTCCACAGTGCAGTGTAAAAACTAATAAATTCCAACACTATAAGTCATAAAAAGGGTCAATAAGTATACTCTTAACTTTCGTTAGTAGCTTTTTACACATGATATGTATGTGCCCTTTCTAATTATGCGAAAATTGTTTAATCTTGAACCTTGTTTCACAGTACTCTGTGTTCCAACTTTTCAGCTGTTTAAGATAGGGCACAATTTCGAAATAGGTGCTTTATGAGCAGATCCGATTTAGACAATAAAAAAAATTGTCAGAAAGTTTGGTCCCTTTATAAGCCATGGAGAAATTTGTGAAATGCCTGGCTCCAAGATGAATACTGTGTGCAGCAGTGAAGTGACACATTGTTTGTTATGGTTTATCACTTAGAAAGGTTGCTACTAATTCTTGCAAGTTTATTTTCCTATATACCACTGCTTGTGGAAAAGTTGGAACATGGATGACTTTGAAATAAAAGTCAAGGTTAGACAATTTTAGCATAGGAAAGGGCACATATAAATTTGGTGCTGGAATATTACGATTGTATTGGTCTTAAAAAACAATCATCACCTGCAGAATTTACCAGAATTTACAGGCAACGTTGCAGGAGATTATTGGTTGTTTGTGCTGCATGGTTGTTTGTTTCATAACTTACAGTATATGAAGTTCAGCTGCAGCAGAAGTAGTCGCCTGAAATGCACTTGCACACCACTTGGAGAGAAGCAGAAGAAATTTCTAAAATGACTATAAAACCCCCAGGCTCATGGTCCTTGCATTTTTTATATGGGCTAAGGAAACCATATTTTTAAGCCAAAAATCTTGGCCTGCTATTGGAGCACCAGTCTTGTGAGGGGCACAATCTGTTGACCACTCTTATGGTATTCTTTTCTGTTTTACCATATATCCCAATTGTATATAGCTTTTTTTTGTTCCACTGAACTTATTTCAATATTTTGGAACCTGCTTTAGCAGGCTAGCCAATCCCTGAATAATATATTGCATGTTAGGCCCACAACCATGGATGCAGAATGCCTAACAAATTCTAAATTTAGAATGCAAATTTTTAGTAGAAATTGCATTTAAACAAAGTATAAATACATTTTGGAGATAATTTGGTAATACAAACGTTAATGGCAATCACAAGTTTATGAGTAATTAAATAGTCAATTGTATGTTGCGAACTGACATTAAAATTTTTAGTTAATGGCTTAAAATATTTTCACAAGTTTTCTGTCAAATTCCATACAAGAGTATGTATAGCTCAGAAGGACCATTACATCTATGTGTCTTGCACTGTGATAAATTAAAAGAAAATTAGTAAGGGGTTCAGTAGATGGAAAGGAGAGGATGGGAGGTGGTGAGAGATATAGAAAGAAGGATAGGAGACAGGGAGGGGGGAATTTAAACAGATAAAAGATGCAAACCTCGAAATTTAACCAGATATACAAAGAATTGAAACAAGGCCAAGGGAGAGCACAGTACCTATTGAGTATAAGGAATATAGGGAAGTGAACCAGAAGGATAAGCCTGCTAGAAAAATACTGGACTGCAGCGCAGGCTAGAGCAGCGCAGTATTGGAGAGAAAAGGAAGAGAGGCTATGTAAGGTGTGTGAGAAGGAAGAGGAGACGCTAGTGCATGTGATAGAGAAGTGTGTAGGGGTGACAGAGCAGATGAAAGACAGGAGGACGGGAGTGGTACTGAAGGAAGAGGGAGCAAGAAGGTGGAGGCTGCATTAGTTGGATGAGGAGAGAAGTAAATATAGGGGGTAACAAGCGAGGAGAGAACAGAGACATGATTTAAGATATAGACACGCTCGTAAGTTCGTGATTAAATTAAATTATGGGGGTTATGGTATATTATTTTCTTTCTTTTTATGTAAGCCGGCTATGACGAAGTGAAGCAATGTATAACACTTTCAATGCCAATTGGGCATGAAATAAACACTGTGTACTACTAAAAGAAAATTAGCTCTGGGATACCATTTACGTGTTTTTTGTTCAGTGAATGTGCATATTATGGTCCTTGTGGGCTACATACTCTTAGATTGAATTTTACAGAGCAATCACCCTTACATCAAGGAGTTCTTGCTTACATGCTGACCAACTGACAAACTTGGCCGTTTTTTCATGGAACCGGAAAATCTCATACCACCTGCATGCCTTAAATGTTTGCCACATTTTATAGTACACTGCCATAATTTTGTAATGTTTTAAAACCTGAAAAGTTGACCACTGTATAAGAAATAGGAAAAAAATTGCTCCCTTGACAATTTCCTGTCATGTAATTTTACACAATGATAATAGAGAAAAGGAATAACCCCGAGGCAAGAATTTGTTTGCAATTGCTGATCATGTGGGTATGTTCTGACACCATCTTTCAATTGACATCATGTTGGCTTGAAACGGATTTTCTCGGTCTGTTACTGTTGTCTCCTCGCTCGTACGCGTACGTAAATAAAACTCAGTCGTCTAGGGGTTATCTCAAGTATTTATTCGACGAGCGTGTGTCGGCCTAAGCCGGCTCGGTATACATACGAATACAAGACGGGGCACATATCTTCACAATGGCCATCGTGCAGCGTAGCGGACGTAACGGACTCATAACACCATGTTATGAGTTAGGGCTTCGACGGTACATGTTCGGCCCCTTGACCACGTTACACAAGCTTATATACACGCGCCCAAGGGGGTTGGGCACATGGGGCCGTTGGCCTATCACAAGTGACACCATGTCACTGGCCAACTGTCAACATGATAACGAATACAACACACATGGCTCCATGCCACCCACGCACGAGCACCTAACACATCGGAATGTGGGTGCGGGGGACGGGAGAAACGACTCGTAACGACTTAACGACTAACGGACAAGAATGGAAATGCAGTGTAATGTCCAATTGCATACGTCAGATAGACAAATGATCGAGGATAATATAATACCTGCTCACTTTTGTTCTTAACTGCTGTAATAAATTATGTTGTTAATATCTTTAGTAATAGTTTTACGCAAAATATGCACAATGCATATTTATATGCAAGTTGATCGCATTTTATGTGTCGGTGTGTACTTTTCTGCAAATGTTTATCCTTCAAAATTCGAATCTGGCTTCGGGAATACACATAAAACGAATCATATCAATAATAAATGGAGGATTATGCAATATTTTTTTCATATCAGCAGATAACCTTGCCTGCAGCACATAAATTTCATGCTCTTTGTCAGATTCAATTTTTGCTAGTTCCTTGATCATAATATTCAGCAAATCAACCTTGTTATGTGTAATTATCCTGCGTATTGCGCTAGAATTGTCGCCACCTATACTTTCATCGCTTTTTCAGCCTCCCAGTAATATGTTTGGACAAATTTGTGATATGATGGCCAGTAAGCTCTTTAATACCAAAGCCAAGCTTAATCATATGCTTGACCAATTGCCATTTACCTCCGTCAGCAACCAATTGTCAGACTTCATGTCAGTTGGACTGTGATCTACTTTATCTGAGCCTTGGACAGGTTCCTCATCACGTTTGTTGTTGAGCAGCAGATCTATAATTTCCTCGTTTTTTGTTAGATTCAGTGCAATTCGTCCTGATTTATCACTGGCATTTTTGTCTGCACCTTCATGCAATAAAGCTTCAACAACTTTTTTGTGACCTCTTTTGACTGCCATGTGCAAAGGTGTTGACCCCCAGCGGTCATAAGCATTAACATTTGCCCCATTATCTAGCAACCATTTCACCAACTCTAAATTCCCTTTCATGGCTGCATTGCGTAAGGATGTTTTATTGTCTTTGTCAGTAAAGATAATTATGAATTTTCTAAATTCTTCACTTTCTTTCTCACTCATTCTGTTAAGAAATCCTGTGATTTCTGTGGTCTTCTTACAATTCATTAAAAATAGCTGAACATTGTTTTGTAATTCCTGTCTGGGAATTGATTCAGCCCCTTTAGCTCCTTTCTTTAGAAGTAGGTCTTGTAATTGGTGGATTTTTGCTAGTTTCAATGCAGTTTTGCAAGATTGATCTTGAGCATTAATATCGGCACCTCCTTCCAACAAAACCTGCACAACATCCAAAACTTCTATGTCAACCCTTGCGGCTGCCACATGCAGAGGTGTTAAACCCCATATATCCTTGGCATTAACATTTGCCCCATTATTTAATAACCATTTCACTGCCTCTAAATGACCCTGCATTGCGGCTAAGTGTAATTCTGTTTTTTTGTTCTGGTTAGTGCAAGAAATTAGATGCTTTCTGAGGTTTCCAGAAACCTCATCGCTTTCGTTGTGGAGAAGTTCTTCCATTTTTTTGATATTCGCGCTTCTTGCTGCACTCAGGAATCTAGGTATATGTTCCCAGTACTTCTTGATCACCACCAAAATATTTTTTAGGTTAACGTAGCACTCGGTCATGCTCACTATGCCATTAATTACGGAATCTGTGCATGCATCAATCCTGAAACATGTATGCCACAGCAGATCTTGCTGAATTTTAGCTGAACAATCTTTAACCATTTCCAGGAATTGCTTCACAATGTCATCATTATTTTTCTGCTTAGCAATATACAAAGCTGTATGATTGCGCAATGAAATCATCTTTTCCAACTTTTCTGGAAACATTTTGAAGCAAGCGAATAAGATATCTACGACCTTACCCAGATTCTCTTCAGCTGCAACATGTAAGACTGAACCACAGGTGCTGACAAAGTGTTCTGTCTTATCTTGAGAAAAGAGTTCTTCAAAATGTAACTTGTATGATTCCATGAGAGCTTCCTCTTGTATTGGCAAGTTAGTTATCATGCAATTGAGAAAGAATCTTATTCCTTTACAAGCCTGTTCATTCAAAATTGGTGACATGAGGAACTTTTCAATTGGTTGATGTTGGCCACTGGGTTTATTTAACCATTCCTTGAGCAATACAGCAACAAAGTACTCTGCGAAACTGAGGTGAATAAAAGCATAATTTTCATCGCTGTATTCAGTTTGAATAAGTCCAACAAGATTTAAATCCTTCGCATCAGTTTTGCAATCTTTTGCTGTGTAATTGCAGAGATATTTGTCCGCCTCCTTTGGAAACATCATCCGGTAGGCTAAGAAACTGTGCTTTTTCATCAAGGCTTCTGTGCACCATTTTCTGGGTGCATTACTAGAGCTGGATACAAACCGCACCTTTTCATCAAAATAAATGTCCAATTTCCTCTGGATCACAGTCTGATATAAACCAGCTTTATCTTTGACGTCTATTTCAAAATCACTAGATTCCAAACCTTCAAGCTGTTGTTGGTCAGGAAGTAATGCTTCTGCAATCATTCTCAACTGCAATGGGACACTTAAAATGCAGGGTTTATCACGTCCAAAGATCTGACTTGCTTTATCAAGTAATTTACCTGCATACTGACGTAGTTCCCTACCAATTTCGCCTTTCTTGCTAAATTTGAAAGGCAGCTGGGCCTTCCAAAATTTGCATAGAAATTCTTGCTGTTTGTCGAGTTCAATATCACACAAGTTCATGGCAACTACTGATAATTTATTTTCCAGGCTTTCCTTGGAGCATTTCCTTGTTGCAATCCAAATGGGACACTGGCAATGTTCCTTAAAAAATTGGAGTAACCTCACAAATGCTTCCTGTTCAGATTCGTTGATCTCATCAAAACCATCAAAGAGCACGTAAACCCTTTGTTTTGTTTTTCCTAGAAGTCCACACTTTAATAAAGTTTTGGCAAACTCACTCTCCAGGTCACCATTGTTTGTATTTGACAAAATCTTGACAGCATGATCTGCAGTGATAGCGGTGACCGGTCTTAGTCCATTAAGCGCGTTTCCGCAATACCTAAGGTCTTTATATATGACCCAATGTGATTTAATCTGCTGAGCCAAATTTGCTAATGTAGTTGATTTACCCATGCCTGGTTCACCAGCAATGATAACAATTCGATCTTCAAGCTTGAGAAGATCGTCTTCTTCGGCATATGATACTTTAAGGTAACCTGGTAATGGATCTTCGGAGCAAGAGGAACGGTGCCAAATGAGCTTATGCTTGTCGGAAGCTTTAAACCAATGTACAGATTTGAAATGTTTTTCAAAATCATTGAAATACGTTTCTGCTTGTTGTTCTGTTAGTACAATATTGAAATCATGTTCGTATAGATGCTTCATTTCTGAAGCTTGACTTACATCAAGTTCACTGTGGCTGATTATAAACAGAGTAGATTTCTTCTTATTGTGCACATATGACATGATGCTGTTGAAATCCAATGTGAACAGTCTTTTGATATAGAAATCAGGATTGTACACTTGTTTGCGATTAATTTTTTGAGATGTGATTTCAACCCAATATAAGGTTTGGTTGGGATGTATGCGACATAGTTCTATCCACTGTTTTGCATCGTCATCTGCATCCTGCCCAACAGTTAAGAATATTTTGCTCTTCACCTTTACAACATTTTTTGAGACCTTGAGGTGCTCTAGCAATGCATCTTTGTCCATAAATTTGTTCGAGCAGGTAATGAAAAAATGTGTATTGTCATCGCTTTGTAACAACACCTGCGCAAGATGGTCCTTGTTCATCTCTTCATGAGTATCTGCAAATGATGCTTTTAATTCACAGAAATGATGTGGCTCCTTACCTACTTGAATTTCCTCATTCTTAATGAGCTTATTTAATGCTGTCACGTCAATTGCCTCAAATGGCTCGTCAATGATATCGTTTAAGCTAGCCTTATATTTGCCATTTATAATGACTAGCTTCTTCCGCAATAATGAATCTTGACATTCTTGGGTGAGATCATTCCAAATGGTTCCAGAATCATTGGTTGTCTGGAATGCGCTGCCAAGCTTTGCTTGACATTCCGCTTGTAGGAATTCTGAGAATCTTTCATTTTCCTTGGTTATGAAAATTAATCTGACCTCCTGCTTTCCCTCTAATCCAATGAAAATGCTTTCTAACAACTGCTGTGCCAGATCATATGAACTGCTGTCATGCTGGCACTCTATTATGAACAAGTGTTTAGTCATTTCTGTAGCTTCCAAATAGCTCTTTAGGCTGACATATTGTTGATCAATAAACAGCAACATTTTGAATTTCAGCACTGTACAATTGGATTCTACCCTGCCATTGTTTGCAAAGTGATGGTAGATTTTTGCAGTTGTTATGCGCATGTCTTCCAGTTGTTTAACTATCACTTGGCACACTTTGAATTTCATATTTAATTCCATACTAACGTTGTTCTTGAAATGAATTTGCAATTGTTCCAAGGATTTCAGATACATCCTATGCTCCTTGTCATACCATTCCTTTTTCAACATATACCCAGATATTTGAGCTTTAGTTGCATCTATTATAGGTCTGTGCCAATGCAGCAATTGCTGAACATATGGAATGAATAGGTTCAGATTGTCACAAATAATGTCATTGTCTTCAATCTCAAAACCAGACAAATGAAGCCGAATCATATCCTGATCACCCCTGTCTGGGACGTCAGCTAATGAATTATCATTTTGGAATGTCCCCCTGATAGTTCTTAAATTGAAATAAGTTGTTAGAAACTGTTGCTCTAACAGAGTGAAGACATTCATTTTGCAACGTCTATTGTCTGATTTTTGTGTTTGATATCGAATCGGCCAATATCCAAAGGTTTTTTGAATCTTGGCTTGGAATTCAGCAGATTCAATTTCTGGATTGTAATTATTTTCATTCGTTGCCCATCGGAAGAAGTTCACCCACTCATCCTCATCTTCTTCATCTTGTGAAGTGTTGCCTTTTTTATAACGTTTAGGCACCAAGTATTGCCATGCAGTGCTTAACATTGTTTTCAAAGGCAGAAGTACGTATTGCAAGCCTTTCCTAATCGGCCTTGTTAGGAATTTGTTAAAACTAATTTGCGGCCAATCTACAATCATGTTAGCGTTTAATGTGGGATTATTGTTTATCAGCAAACAGTCAACTATCCCTTGCATTGCATGAGTTGCATTGGTATAGATCAGTGTGTATTTTTCAGGATATGTCATGTTGGGATATTTAATTTCTATTCGAAACAATGTTCCAACATGCGCATTGCACGTATTTACTAAGTTTGGAGCAGATAGATACGTTGTAATGTCTAATGCTTTTACAGGGCTTGATCTGCCATAGTATCTTATATCAAACTTATTCTTCATTTTTGAGAGCATTGGTTTGCATCCCGGGCTATCGAATACAATAGCTTTCACATGAATGCTCCCCGTGATACTGTCAACTTTCAGAAAGTTTGCTTCATTTATATGAAGGTATTTCACACAGAAAGTTGTGATTTGTGCCAACCATCCACCTAATGAATGTCCCGTGAAAAAGATTTGCCATCTCATGTTCAGCTGATCCCCAACCTCAATAGCCGTTGAACAAACTTTCGTGCAGAAAGTGCAAGCAGACCCCATTTGCGACGGCATGTTATTAAATATCACACCTATTGCATCAGCCAGAACAGCTCCGAGTGTAAGGGGTTTAGTTCCCCGGTGTGCAATAACTATTTGATGCTGTTCAGGATGCATAAATGCAACACCAAAGTAGCCATTTGTCTTAGATCTATTAACAGCTGTTGCAATTAACTTCCAGCCATGAGGCAGTGGCCACATATTCTCCTCAGTGTCTTGATAGGCTTTCGATGCAAACAGTGCAAGTACACGGAGATCAGGATATGTTGTCACTGAATTGATGTCATAGGTTACTGGTATTCTATTCCCTCCAACCATGTCCATGATAGCTTGTCGCAACAGGTTATCAGTACTTCTCTCTTGGCCTTGTCTGATAATGGTATCCATCAGCGTTCTTTTATCGGGAAAAGTCAGTTCTAAGAGGTTGTCCACTTTCAATTGTCCAGAAAATGGTGGTGAATAGCCCAATTTTCCCATTGCAGACGTTAAATAATCAAAGAGGTGCTTGTTGCCTAGTAGAAGTCCTTCCACTGAAATTCACAATTATTACAATAATTTTAGTGACTGAGCATCACTAAAGACCACATTGACTTTCTAAAATTAAAATATACCTAATTCATTTTGAATATTGAAAAGGTTACTTGGGTAAGTAAAGCTCTTTTACTGAAAAACTATGAAATATAAAAATTTGACAAATTGAAAAATGTTAAGAAAGTCAAAAAAAATGAAACCCTCACTCGTATAGGGAAATGCATTCCAGCTCATTTCCAAATTTTGTATGTACGTAGTTAATACAGGGTGATTCATTGAAATCCGACATCCCCTTTATATTGAACAGGACTGGACTAATCAAGCATTTTACTTAGCTAACAGCAACATGCATTCACAACAGGCTCACACGTTTCACTGGACTTACAACCTGCACGAGTTTAACCATGCTGCCGCGCAGTCTCGGTTTAAAAAATTCATATTAATTCGTAGAATGTTATTGTTTTAAACGTTACAAAGCTTGGTATATTAACTCAAGAGTTAGTTTGCCTATTTCGATTTCAGGTTTATGCAAATAATAATAGCGATAATTGGTTGACCGGTTGCTCACAGCCTGAAGGGACAAGTCCATTGTGCAAAAGAGCATTTACCGTAAAATTACTGCAAATATTGCAATTACCCCACTTAGCAAACAACTTTAAAATTCACATGGGGGCCCTAACACAACAACTGCAAAGATAAACATTCAATTACATTCATAACAGAATTAAAACATTAAAGCACATTACCATTTTCTCTCTGCACTCTCGAATGCACATTAGTTTCTCCTGGCTGCACCTAAAAGACATGCAAACAAATTTCTTAATTACAATTGAAAAATTGGATAACATATTAACTTTACGATTAAACCAAATGTATTTTCCACATTTGGATAAATCGCACACTTGGAAATTATTGCGCCATTTTAATTTTTGTTCAACAGTTATGGATTCGTGTACGTATAATTTTTATGAAATCTAAATTCTCAGTGAAGTCATTATATATTTGACAAAAGTTTTTTTAAATCACTACTGATTGAATTTAAATCCATGAACATATCTAGGAAATGTATGTAATGAAAAATACTTATTTAATTGAATATCCGAATTCTTGTTAAAAGTCCTTCCAGGCAGTGATAATTTGTCTAAATGCAAAGACAGATGTCGATGAAGTGTATACAGTTACAGCTAGTATGAAAATGACTTCAGTTCCTGGAACTCGGTTGAGATTATCAGCTAAGTTATCACGTGTTTGTAGCCACAGCCAATAATAACACTTATTCATATCCTCGAAGGATATACCTAATGCGGTTTTTTGTTGCCAAGTCGCTTAGTCTAAAAATAATTGACTGCAACAATAAAGTAAATTTCAATATATTTCGAGTAAACTTTTAGGCCAATTGTAAGTTCAGCAAAAGGTCAAAATATCATTGACTGAGAAAAAAGAACTAATGTAGCATAAAACTTTATGTAACTACCGTAAAACCTATTTTTGAAGCTCATGCGCTTCTAATTTCCGATCGATCTGAAAAGGAGCGCTTGTATTAGAGGTGCGCTTCAATAATAGGGCGCGCTTCTATTTTCCGATCTCCAAGAAAAATCATT
>JAQIWR010000147.1:0-27662 GCA_034695945.1 Glomeris hexasticha
AATTCTGCGTCTGCGTCGAGAGAGCCGACGCCGTGTAGACGCAGATGCAGTTGCAGTTCGGCCGGTAACATATATATGTTATACAAAAACTTTGTTATATAGATGTCCATGTTTACACTTATACATATAGAATTTTCTGCATTTGTAATTGGACAATAAATTATTGCGCAATAAGGACATACAGGACTAGCTGTAACAAATTTATTCAGTTAATATAATATTATATCATACCTATATATTTCTGTATAATTATCAGAGTAGAAAGGAAATATAGAAGTAAGTTTATTATAACGTACATTGAGGTCTGGAAATTATGCAACAGTTCTAGAATGCAAGACTGCATGGAAAAAACAAGAACAATATTACATAATGTAATTGTATATAGATGCAATTGGTAAAATATGGAACCAAAAAAATAACCTATAATAATGACGAGTCGGCAATAAACAAAGTTAGCTGTTGTTTTGCGTTTAACTTTATAATACAGCAAATTCTTTTACGAGATAATTAAGTTGATAAAAAGTGGTCTTCTTATCGCAGTATACGGCAAATATGAATGGAATCTTTTATGTATGTATCTATAGGCCTATTTATTCCAATGAAATCGTTTTCTTCTGCGAAAATTAGCCCAAAAAAATAAAAAGACCCGTGAACTGCGATTGTATTCATAGGTATATAATTTGACAGTTTTGGTCTACCCATTTCTAGTTTTAGACGCTTATATTTATAATACATGGCAAGCACTATACATACAGCAGGCCTATACTACTGTATACTGTACATGCATAATGTAAAGTAAAACATTATTATGGAACTCTCCCCATTACCTTTTTACGGAATGACCCCGCATGCAGTGGCTTTCGGAGGAAATTCCAACAAGCATGATATCTGATATGACATGATTTCGATTTCAAGTTCTTGATTATATATGCTATGTTGTAATACATAGGCCCCTATACAATTTGGTATTAAACGTGTTAGGCCTAAAAACATGAATGTCTCAAGTGAACCTGGCTCGTTTGTAACAAAGTCTATAATAACATGCTCGCTTCGGGGCTGTTCCAAAAATAACCAACCAAACAACGGCAAGGGCACCTTCTGGTCCTTTTAAAAGCCCCAACAAATCGATCTTTCCCTCGAAATTCCACATATTCATGCATATATACATGTAGTCGCTTCAATGTTTAACCTATATATATTTTTAGCCTTACATAACCATTTCCTATTGCAATTGGTATATTTATATCATGTTAATTAACAATATACTTTGTGCAACTAAAAGGGTGTTATAAAGGGTGTTATACATGCAATTTTAATGCTCCCTTACTGTCAACTTTCCATGTTTCGATATGGAGCAAGTTTCACTAACGTGCAATTAGATTTTGGGACCAAAAGCAAGTTCTCTGTCGCCATTGAACAAGTTAGTTAATATTATATAATTACCTGTTGGCTTTATGTCATGCATGTTTATGAATAACAAAAGTACTATTTATCTTCCACTAGATAGCGATCAGATGGTAGTTTTATTTTACATTGGGATGGCTATGAAATTGATAATTACAACGAGGTGAAGTCTGACTGGTGTAATGGCGGCCAAAGAACTGCAAAGTTTTATAGAACACGTTACTAAGCCTGAATATGGTGATCTCAAAAATGGAAAACAACTAATTACGTCACGCGTGTCGGTATTTGTTGCGCAATAAAGTTAGAAATGCGAGGAGTTTTTCGAATGGCGCGAAAAACTCTCCGCTTATGACGTCATAGCTGTCACAGTGGGGATCGCTCGTGACGTCACTTACGCGCTCATTGCTTTCATTGCCTTGCCCAAAGCCAGTTTTCTCGGTACAAACAAAGTTCCAAATTCCGAATCGCTTTCCATGAATCGATTACACAAAAATTCCAAACAAAAAAACAACAACCAGTTTTTTTTTAAATACGTAGTAGGGTTTAATTTTTTTCGCCTTCCAAAGGTCAAACAAGGGTCTGTATAACTCCCTGTAACTCAGGTTTCTTACGATTCCTAGAATTAAGTCTTTCATTTACAACTTTCACCAACCGGAAACAGTAGAAAGAATGAAAAAAGAATGTCTGTAATACAAGGGGCGAAACGAAAAGTCCCGCAGGCAAGCATCAAGTTACAGTTTCCGGCCTCATGTTGGTGCCCAACCATTATTTTACTAATTTACCCGCACATATCGGGCAACACCGGATATAATCGAACTCCCAATGACGTCATTAAAGTGTTCCCTAAAAATGTGGATACTTTGGGAACTTTTACGCAACCGAAATAAAAACAAGAGACTGTTGTCACCGCACTGACCTCGATCGCAGCGCCACCGTCGATTGCGACATTTCCCGCGATCCGCATCCGCATCGCGAAAGTTCTTAATTATTCCGGTACCGTTGCCATCACTACGCAGTTTCCAACCAACACAGTTTATACGTTCACTCACAGTGGGAATTAATGGCGAACCCGCCCACATTCCAATCCTGGTGACCCCAAAGTTCAAGTTGGGGAGCGTGCGGATCGACTCGAAAGATCCGCATCCGCAATGGCACAAAAATTGGTCATGCATGCACGCCATGTACGCAGAGGCGGTATATTTGAATGGAAATCTTATCAACGCGTGATAAGACAAACACTGTTCGAATCTAACGTCTTGTAACTGCGAAGAATTTCTTTTAATTCGCGTTTATCCGGCGGTTCACGATAAAATTTCGCGATGTTACAATTCACGTGAATCGAACGAGAACATCGCACTCAAACATGGTACGATAATAATGTCTTTTCTGTGGTTCGCCACGCACTGAACCAATGCCCTTTTTTGGCAAAAGTAAAGTTTTTCCCAACTTCAGTCCACTTTTCCATCATTGAATGAGTTGCTGTAACTGGGCTCAGCGCGGTAAACATATATGAGGGACGCGCCCTCTCGCGGGAGGGTCAACAAACACGGTTTGTCTCTGTCGGCCGACAGATGGCACCACATCACAGACTAATTTGGAAGACAGCCCTTAGCTGATAATCCCATCTGAAATCAAAAATTTTGATCATCAGTTTAGCCGATTCTTCGTTCACAATTAGCGGGACCAAACAAAACAATCAATTCAAAACAAATACATTGTTAGTTACACAAACACGCGTTTTTAGGGTTAACGAAACAAGTTTGTTTCCCTGCATAGAGTCGCTAAAATCGTATTTCGTGTATAATTTTATGAATTAAATTATCAAAAATTGTCAAACTTGTATATATCTGAGTTTAAAAATCGCGTATCCTTACAACAAAAATTTTAAATTAATGAAGTCATGCTTGGATTCATCACGCATTTTCGAAATATAAACTACATAAGGAAAGTTAGTTTCAAACTACATTTATGACTCGCCTTCATATATGACTGGTTATATTCATACATTTATCATGTTTTCTTGGAATTTGATTGCAGCAACTGGATTTTCAGCTCGCATTTCTTACACAAATAGAAATAGCTGCAACATTAGTAATGATCATGCAATGTTATCATGAGTGTATTCATATTAATGTATGATTCAATCTTGTGAGCTTTTTGAAAACACAAAATAACCGATTTAAGTACAAATAAAACAGAAAGCACTTTACTCATTTTGTTGTTGTTAAGTTACATATTTATATACAGAACACTATGCAACAGTGCGTAAAATATGCAGTTACATGAAAATCTGCTGCACCACAAAACATTGTTTTCAGTAAGAAAGTATCACCCATAAAACTTGCACTTTTCACTCCAGAGAAAAGTAACTGAAACGCAATCCTCACCTTGTCCAAACTGTCACGTGCAATCCACAATTTCCTTGATCTGTGACCGACACATTGGGCACAGTTCTAAGAGACGTGCACATTTCGAGCAGAACCCACTATGAAAAACACCCCAGAAATTGATAACACCGCATGTGAACGTGTCACCAGAAAAAAGGAGTCACCATCACCTGTGTAGGCATGGCTCGAGTCTGACAGTTGCCCGCAGGTCAAAGCACAGCGTGCAAGAATCTTCTTTCACCGTCATCTGTCGTAACGATAATAGCTTCAGGTGCCTTGGAAGGATTGTCTTGTACTCTTCAGCTAGCGTTGCGTGGTCGTTGAAGCTTTGGAACGGCCTGTCTGTGGGCGGAAACTTGAAGGCCTTCCTACCAAAATTAAACTCGCACTGTTGAAACGACATAAAGCTGGCTGCGGCAAAGAATCCCGTCCTGCAACATAACATCCACGTCATTATCTTTCCAATCTAAAGTCTGCAAATCAACTATACCAACTTACTTGGAATTGAGGAACACCTGAGTGTACGGAGGCAATGGTTTCCCATTCAGGTAAAACACAACTTCCATTTTCTCCAGGTCTAACATAGTTCCCAGGACATCTCCTACAAGGATACACCACTTTACAAAGACATCATCACACCAAATTTCCATTTCCAATACAAAACCTGCTTTCCAACACGGATGAGCATGTGCCGTGCTCGTCGCGTTGAACCAGATCAACTGCCGGCAACCATCGTACGCTATCGAGAACTCATCATCTCCGATCCCGTAACCTTCCTGCAAGAGAACACAGCCGTTTCATTATCCCACTTGATACAATTTGTATCCATCATTGTGACAATCGTTACGAACATGGTTGAGGAACTTGCTGTTTTTCGTGGCCCATCCGATCTGCATTACGCCCGACGTGACCACCATCACCTCGTAGTACCATACACCATGGTCCACTTGAAAAGTACACCTGACGCTCTCAAAAGACGATGCATCGCAGCGAGCTTGAAGCCCATTGGCCGAGATCTTCAAGTACTCGCTTACGTCATTGCTGTTCAGTAGCGCGTTCACCCCGGTCTGGTCCACAGTCTCGTATGTGAATGTCTTTCCCTGTATTGAAAACACTCCTCAAGATCAATACAAAACTCTCAGTTTATCATATAGCGAGTGTTTTCGGTACATCACCTCCTTCACAACTGTTCTTATACCCGAAATCATCAGTGGTCATCCATTGCAACAACGAAAGAGGTTAACATAATTACAAACTTTGAAGCATTATCCGCAAAACATGTTTTGCTCACTCCGACTTACACAAGTTGTCTAAACACCACTGAGCGCAGAAGGCCACCTGTCGATGGACAAAATTAGCGGAGTTGAGCCACCGTTCCAGAGCTTCTAGAGGATTTGACTGGTAGGATGCGAGTCGTTTACAAATTGTCACTTTATTTTCACCTTGTAAGAAAAGAAAATATGGAGATTGTACTGAACATTTGTGAAAAAACTGCGGCTTCTCCATCGCGTCAATCTCACTTGTTTGAGCAAACTTCTCCAGTGCCAGCAAAGCAAAGAGTATTACTGACGGATGAAGGTCTTCATTCTATACAGTATACATAATAATATTACGTAAACATTTGAACTCGTCAGTTAACGTGTTCATTATACCGCAGACTTACAATGTGTGCCAGAAGGTATTCCAGCGTGTTTTCCGTGAGCAACGCAATGCTGCTGGGACCCGCCAACTTTTCCGCAATGCATCCGAGAACTACGCACACGTTGCGGTGCCGAGTTGGGTTCTTGGTACCTTTCTCAGCCGTTTCCTTGGACAACCCAAACATGTCCACCAATTTCATCACCGATTCCTGTAAGAAACAAAAAAATCCAAATGAGCATCTCCGTATTAAATGCGCAAACTGTACCCTTAATTTACTTTGGTTGGCAACGGGCAATCGTCCAAGAGGAGTGTTATGACCGCAGGGCCCAGAGCGTCATCCATAGGTATCACCTTGACCATCGAGTTGACCACTGCCAGCCACCCGGGTTCCTTATCGGCAATGAAATGCAGCTTCATCATCGAAGGCGGCAGTTCCTGATCACTGAAATGCGCATGGGAAACTTAACAAAATAAGAAAATGGCAGTACAGTATTAAACTGTGTTAGAAACCAGATACAGCTGGATTTGTCCGTAAATAAACCGATTCCAATCTGGAGCAAGGACGACATTTTCAAAGCTGTTGCGGGCAGCACGCATGATATAAATAGTGTATTCGCGATGACCTTATTGGGGATTGAACTCACTTGTCTACCAAGATCCTGATGATGGACAGCGTGTCTAAGACTAGTGTGTCAATGGTGGCCAGAAGTTTACTGTTTGGTCCGAAATCGAGATCGGTCAAGAAACATTCGGCGCGGTTCCTGTTGCGACGCCGCGTTCGGTTCCTGGTTCCGTTGGACCGGCTGGTGACGTTTGCCGATGAAATATGCCCATTGCCATCCTGAAATTAAAATGACCAAATAAGAAAAAAGCACATTATACGCATTAGCATTGTGCACTAATTGGTAATAATAATTGCCGCATTGCTCATTTGGCAACTTTCCTTAGTAGAGTAAATGAACTGCAATTAGTAAACGTGAGAAAGCAGAAGTATACCTGTTCCAGAGCCTCTTGGCGGCGTTCTTCCTTGCAAAGACAAGGTCCCATGGCACGCACCAAATCGTCAGAGAACTACCAGGATTGTTCTGACTCTTTTGCTGGACGGATTGCCAGTGGCCATCGAGTGTCCTGCCATGGTTTTTTCAACTCCAATCTGGTGGACACCACTTGCACGTCACTTTCCAGTGACGACATGCAGCATATGCCGATGACCGAGGCCAATCTTGCAGATTCGGATGATTGCTGTTTACATGTACACTGGATATTGGGAAAAAGTGAAACACCTTGACCTGGTCTTCGTTTCTGTTCACCAAAAATGATAGAAATTCTCAGTTGTTGCTGGGATTTCTATTTCCCTGCAACATGCAGGTACTGGTTTATGTCGTGCAACTAATTGTCATCATAGTGTAATCTGAAAAATCAAGAAAAATAAGATCTGTTACTAATATCTCTAAAATACACATATTAAACCAATATTGTCATTGTAATTCATTGGACATTTGATCCTGATAATCCGTTTGCAAACAAACTGCACAATAATTTTAAATGCAACATTGGCTCAACATCAAAATATGAACAGATGCATTATTTTGCACGATTGCCAAATCCCTTAATTTATCTTTTTCATTATTTTTATATACAGTATATCAACTTCCTGCTACGATTACTTACCTTTAAATCTCGGATGGAAGATTATACAATAAACAGGACACATGTACTAATATATGACTTGTTACCAGTATAATTTTACACACAAATGAGCAATGAGAATCGACATTTCTGCCGTATTTTCTTACCGATTATGAAACCGTCCAAGATGAAACCAAATGAAACCATACAACAGCAGGCAGCTTTTTACTGGAAGGGCGCGATCGTTTCTAAATTTAGACACCGCAAACACTCACTTTTTCCACACCTCAAATCACACATCATGATCATATATGACGCGTTCAAAAGATCGAACCTCAATGTAAAATACTTATTTTCGCCTATTAATTAATTTCTCTCTCCAAGGAAACTCACATTTATTTTTCCCAAATGGAAATGCGTCACAAAAATCTGTCAAGGACAACAGACCCTCGTTTACCACTACACAATTTCCTTAGCTGACGAAAAATTCCGCTCCTTTTAATCTCGGTATATCTTCTGGCACTGCATGCATGGCAAGGGTGTTTTTTTTTCTTCATTTTCACAAACACGCGTTTATCACGACCGTGTCATTTATTAGGCCTAAAAAGCGTCGCACTTTCGACCGACTCGTCGTCATCAAACCGCAAACGATACGTCAAAATGGCGTTAAAAGATACTAAACAGTCACAAGAAACACATAAATGTACTAAACTTACGCGAGATTCCTACCGTTGCCAACAGCGGCTCCATTTTGTAAAGCCCAACGTGATTTCGGAGAATTCATACGGCCATGTTGACATCGACTAGCTCCGCCCACTTAACCCGTAAACCACGCCCACATCTAATTACAATACCGACATTCGACCAATCGTCGACCTTTACCTGTTTTTCAGCCGCAGCATCCTATGACGTCACGCATTGAATGACGTTCGAATTTCAGAAAAGGGCGAATCGTAATTAAAGACGTTGTTTCGGTACATCAAACTTCATTGATTGTTTCCTAGCATTTCACCAAGATTTCACCAAAGACCATTGGCATGACAATTTTAATTTGTATCAATTACATCTTTTTAATTGACGATCGACAGACTCCAATTTAAAGTCTCAGTTATAAATTATTTATATACTGCGGTGTTTTAATAGACTGGCAAAAGAAAAAAAAACAATACAAGTGAAGTGCGCCATTATGATATTATCAAGGACTCACATATTGTAACAATATATTGAGTCGTTGATATTCCATTTTTCGAAATCGCATCCCTTCTATTAATTTCACGTACAGGATAGCAATTTTGCAATATTCAAATGAAACTGCCAGAAACAAAACAAAAAAATACGGTTGCCATCACTGCGGCCAATCGTCTGCATGAATAAAATTAGTCGGACAGTAGTATGATTAGTTATTACAATGTGACGCATGCTTTGAAACAAATTCAGTGCAAAAAACCACAAAAGACAACAGCACAAAATACGATATTATCTGTGACTTGCTCCATCGTCTCATACAATTTATTTCTACGGACATTCTCACCGCCAATGTTCAAAACTAAAAACTGTTGCGATATAATTCCTATCTGTACTTTCTTCACGTGAAAAGCCCTTGGACAAAACAAAATCATGTATCCCCTCGTGCAAAACAAAAACTGGTCATCCGATACGAACAAAATAGCAGGTCCGCTGCCGCTGTGTTTCACGCCCGGCATGCGTGACAATTGCAAAATCATGCGGTGCAACATTTCTGTTCACCTTCGTTTTATAGCTCGGCAAAGAGAAACGCAGAGTAAAAGCCGGCCGTATATTAAGTATAAATTACGTAGCAGTTTTATTTGCCTTAAACTCGCTAATCGTTATTCGAGTGTAATCTGGTGTGTGGATTTTAGGGGGGCGAATTTGGAACCGCAATGTTTGCGGCGCGAAACAGGGCGAGCAACGGAAGGCAAAAATCGCCAAGCGGACCCAATGCTTGCCCAAAAACAACATTTGGGTCTATTGGTCGCTAGAAAGTGCTGCCTTCTGGCGGCTGAGACAGCTTCATGTTCTCTTTGGCAGTCATTAAGCGGCGCAGTTCCTGTAACACGGTCTTGATCGAGAAGTTCCTCTGCCAACGCGCCAACGGTGGAACGGCACGCTTGTCCACCTAATCAAACCCATTTTAAACCATCAATCAATCAATTCTAATTCTTGTTTCAACAGCGTATGTAGCAACAGACAAAATGCATGACTCAAACCGTAGTGCAATGACATGTAGCGAATGAGACAACGACCGATGGTATTTTGGCTAATCTTCAAATTTTACAACACGGTAAAGAACAAGGAAACTGTTAACGGGTTACATTTGGCAACTGAACTTGATTACCATGTGATTGAAGAAAGTTGAATGCATCTAAATCATTAGCAACTTAGATAATTTTACAAGTGAAGGCAACAACATCGTGTCTGTGTGCGTACATTTCAGAAAAAATTGCACTGAATTTACCAATCCCGTCGTGTTGTTCACACCGTTCATATTGATCCTCGTTATGAACCTCACATTGGGAGGTTCATCAGGATATCTGTTTCCACACTCTACCTTCAGACTGTACATTCTGTTTTCGAAGACGGTCTATATGGGAGGGAAAGAGACGAAACGAGACAGAAATACTTTGAGGATCAATTCAAATTGGAAATCGATTCAAGCATATACGGCACAATGGCGGCACAGATGACAAAATGCTCGTTATATAAATATATACTCGTGCTGGGCCGATAATCATTCCGGTCCAATTGGTGAGGGTCATGTCACTGTCATCCTCCAGGCCCCAACTGATGGTTCCATCTCCAACACCTTTCTGCCCTTGTTCGAGTTCTTCAAGAAGTCGGAAATTTCGAGGCATAACTGCAAAAACGTAACAACGTCAAATATTATTGTATATATCTTGTATATATCCACCAGTATCCTTGCATTATTTGATTTACTTCCGATTAAAAGTGAAATTACGTTGTCTGATTTTTTCGGTAAGTAGGGTACTATAGATTACAGACTGAACATTCGAAACATCCGATCGACGTTGATTAAAAAATTTCGTAAAATATAAAAACAGTTTACCAATTAAAAACAAAAGCGCATTTTATCTCACAACAACGTGCAAATTTTATAAGTTTTTGGTGACACAGTGTTTTGCGGTGCGTTTCCACGAGTATTTCGGTTTTTGTGGAAAAATAACGAAACTAAATGCGTACGCAATTTAATGAAAAACATGGCGAAGCCAGCATTTATCGGTTCGATTGCGAGCTTATTTCACACATTCTGACAAAGAGCTCGGGCTAATATTACAACTGCGATCTCTGCATTCGTTTCATTTAATCACAAGTGACGAAAGCAGAGCGTAACTTTTGCGGGAAACGATCAACAATCGCTCAACTCACCCGCACCACCAGTGGTAGCCGCCATGATGGCCAGTGGAAAGCGTTTACCGAACGAGTCGTGGCCAGGCCGACTCCCTACTCAAATAACGTCATCACACAAAATGTGGTCGGCCATGAGTCACGTAGATGTGTGTAAAGCCGTTGGTGAAAGCGCCATACGTTGAAATGACAGCGGTATCACCATTCCCATATCGCTCCCCCCCCCCCGTACATTTATTGAACCATTCCGGATACGGTTACCATGGTTACAGATGAAGCAGTGCCTTGCATAGCTCCAGCTTGGCTCCATCTAGCGTAAAAGTTATTTACTAAAATCTGAGATCTTTTGAACATGAAAAACCCTCATAAATAATATAATTTATTTACCATGATTTTAATGTCAATTGTGTAAAAAGGCAATTATAAGCCCGGATACAACAATACACTGACATTAATCAATAATACAAAAATGAGAATTAATTTATCACTACACCATACATATGCAATTAATCTTGGTAATATCAAGAGTGGTAATATGCATGCATAAGAATAAATTTTTAATCTCTCACAACATTACTTTTAAAAAAGGGATAGGATCCATATATATATACCTACTGTAAATGCAGACCATGCAGACTTGCGAAAAACGTCTTTCAAATATAGAATATGTAGTAAATGTTTTGTAGCAAAAGGCAAACATTTTAACCACAATTTAAACCATTTTACAATTACAATACAAACATAAAAAGAAACTACAGTAATCCCTCTACTCATTCGCATTTACTTGGCAACAATGACTTTTCACGCTTCATTCCAGTTTTCCTAACTAAATTTGGAACTGCAATATTGAAATGCATATGCATATTTGCATCAAATCTTAATGTCCAATTTTGCATAAACGTACACCACTGAACCACGAACTTATAGTGCCAAAAACGCGAAATGAAGGTATGGTGGAAAGGCCGCGTAACTTTCGTTTCAGCCGGTATCACGGGTTTAGATGATATCCGGAGCCGACTTAACCGACTCGAAGCTCCTCGGCAGCATACCTTCTGGTTCACCCATAGTTGGCACGCCAAAGATTTGCTCAGCTTCTAGGTCCTCTCTGGGCACCCTGGGCTTGAAGGCTGCATCGAAATTGTAATATATGGGTGGAGGTGGAGGGAAATCTGGTTCATAATCTGCCAGAATCTGCGACTGTTGATGGCTAAGGGATGGGGCTTGAGGGTGATGAGGAGGGGGTGGTGGAGGGGGTGGAGGAGGCAACTCCAGGGGTGTCTCCTCGTGGCACAATGGATGCATCAGTGGTAAGGTGTGGCAACCGTTGAATCGTTTATGGAATTCGGCTAAGTCCACTTCGGGAACGTAACAACCGTTGTTGTCTGGGTCATCGTCGTCCATGTCCAAGTCGTGCGAGTCTAGCACCAGTACGTTAGTCCGACCAAAACGACCACTGATGCCGCTGGCCAAAGAATTGGCCCTCATGGTTGATGACGTGCCGCAAACAAAGTCTGCCGATTTGTCACTGTCCTTGCATTTCTTGTATAGGTAACACCCTCCGTAAAGAACACTGGCAAATACAGAACCAAGTACTATGGGCACTAGAATAGCTATTCTTGCAGGTGTCATGATGGCTGCTGTCGAAACTGTCAACAAATTTAAATTACTGATTTGAATCCTACTCCCATATTGCGCATTAATACTAACTTTTGCATTCATCTTCAATTTCATCAGATCGATCCTTGCAGTTGGGAACTTTATTACATCTCAGTGACATGTCCAAGCAAGTTGTGTCACCGCAGTAGAAGCCCGGATGACACAATGCTGCGGCTATGAGTAGAGAAAGCACATACTATTCAATTAATTAATCTGCATATATTAGGAAAAAGCATTTACGTGAACATATGTGTTGTACATTTTGTGACTGTGTATGCAGTATAGATGGCCACAAACTTGACATCCTTCCATTTGTCGTAGCTAGCGTGCAAGTTGACCACTGCTGTGTTCACCAGGTCAGGCACCGTTTCGGCAATCACTCCGCAGAACTCTTTACTATACGCAGGTGACATGACGTTGGAACTGCTGCGGTTGAAGATTTGCAAACGGTTTGACTTGCATTCGTTTGGTGTTTTCAACGTGAATCGCTCAAATGACACTGTCACCTACGTATTAATATTCATAAACCATGCATCAATAACTGCAAAAGAAATCATTTTACGTAGATAAAACACACCTTGTAAGGATCAGGCACTGCAAATTGCCAGGTGCAGAGCAAAGATTCCTTAGGGTCTAATGATCTATTGACTCTATCAACGGAGATATCTTGAGTGCCAAAAGTTCCCGAAAGATCGGACAACGTAAAAGAGCATTCGGTTGCTTTTTCTACTGTACAACTAGCTGAGGAACATATTTTATAATTGTTACTATACATATATGTAGATACAGTTAATTTACATTGATCAGTATTCATTCAATCCATCACCTTCTACAGGGACAAACTCATATTTGGCCCGAAAGCCCTTTCCCTGGATGGTACCGTCAGACTGGAAGACGATGGTCATGTTTGGACCACATGAGTTTACATCTGCGTTTATTAATGTATTAAAGCTGATATACAATTCAGTTAATGTGGCTTACAATTTGCAATACAACGTACCATGTGGGAAGGTATTACCACACTCTTGACGAATCACATTGGCAGAATCACTGGGAAGTCCATCGATGAACCGTATGTGGTCATTTTCGCAATTTCGTGATGGTTCAATATCGAAATACTCGCCCAAAAATGTTATCCGTACGAATGATTTTTCCCCAGCTGATGGACAAAAAAATAATGTTAAAACATAACTCTTGATGAAATGACCTCTGAAATCGAGCACTTGCATTTGCATATATACCATAGAGTTTAAGGTAGCATTGTGTGTTTTTGGTATAATTTCCGGGATAACCAGGTGAATAGAACTCTCTCCTAGTCGAGTTACCTTCACTGAACGGTTTGCAATATGGATGGTCTGGTCCAAATATTTCATCGCCGTTGGAATTATTAGCTGCTGCGTTATTAGTGTTCCCTGCGCACAAATTTACTATAACATAACAAAATACCATACTAAAATACTCATAAATTGTTTCGTATCTAATTATGTGAAACAAACCGCTGCTTACCTAAATTAAGGCACCAAAGTATCAATAAGACCACTTTGACAACTGTAAAAAGAATATCGCTTGTATACGCAGTATTTTCATATATTAGAACTGATATGTTGCTTATATATCCAAGGAAATAATGACACGATATTACGATTGCATTATATAACGACGGTTTTGCGTGTTTATATGCACGTGAAAAACCCTTGTGAAAGACAAAGGAAAACACGGCCGCCATTTTGTTTTTCGAATCTTTTTCAAAATTGGCGCCATTTTGCGTTTTGCGGAATGGGGTCAAAATCTTCACAGAATAATAGCGACTTTCTAATTAAAAGTGACGTATCTTGCAGCGTCTACCTTTTTATACCTCCTGATAAAATTAGCTCTGAGCATATTTATTACATGCACTTTTCTGTTGTTGGATCAACGTTGTATCTTGGGTTGTATGTTGGACAACATTGCAAACATGAAACATTCGAACCGAAAGAGACAACTGCATGGCAATTGCTATTTTTGCGATATGAAGTACGAAACACGACGCCGGTTCGCACGTGTTTTCATCCCGATATAGCATTTTGTCAGGAACTTTGTTGGGAAAGAGTGAACACACAAAAAAAACATCTTAGCACATGTTTCAAATTCCAAGGCGCCATCTTTGGATGCAAATAACTACTGAAAGACGCCATTATTAGGCCAAGATTAGGCTTACTACGAAAAAGCGCCGGCATTTTCCATAATTCTTACGAAAAACCAATACGTTGAGTATGAAGAGGTGAAAAAGACGCGAGAATACACGGGTAAATAAACGAGACAGACAGCTGCAAAAATATTTATAACGGATTTGAGGCGGGTTTTTTGCACTGTTTATTTATATACAGAGGCATGTTGACGCACTTATATTAGAGTAGGAATAAGCGGCTACTGCTCCCCTATTTACGTATTTCTTTTAACAAAAACGAAAACAAACACAAATGTGCGTTTTATATTTTCCTGGAACTCGGAAAAATAAAGAGGATCTGTTGCTTGACTTGCACGGCAACCAATACAGATCTAGGACTTCACGGCTCAGGCCATTGCGTGTGATCCGGATTATAGGACCCTTGATAGGACCTTGGACTAATATAGGACAGATCGATAATGACAGATAACAAAGTATTGGAGTTGGCATTTTTGCCACCAGAGGGAAATTACGCGCGTATATCGTGCAAATCAGCAGAAAAAGGATGAATAAAATCTCATAAATTAGAATTTAAAATAACGTTGTAAGCTATAGTTGACAAGCATAAACATAATTAATTAAACATATAGAGCTAAAAAATACACACTGTTCTATTGGAGCGCCATCTGGTACCGGGAGTGAGAAGCATTTTCCGAAATATTTAGCAACAGAATTCATAAAATTCATTCAACCAATAATGTTGAAAGCATTGTTAATACTCTTATTAGAAGTTACCGGTAATTTGATTTTGCACCAATCGATACTAATCTGATCTGAGAATCGTTAGCAGACGAGAAGGTACGTAGATAAAGAAAGATCTCGCCATTTTGATAACGCTTGCAGTGCAGGTAAGCCAAGAACATCAGGGGTCGCTTCTCGATTTTTGCGCCAAAAACGAGCGCCATTTTGGGCGAACGTTGATTGGCTCACGCGTCATAACTATGACTACGACCGATCGAATCGGATCGATACCTGACGTCATCGGAGATGCCAGCGTCCACTGGAATTGCGCAACATCCGAAAGAGAAAGCTGCTCGCCACACACCCGCTACTACGACACACCAAAGCTAAATGACGAAAGCGCCCTCGCTTCTTCACCACCAACTTTGCACATTTCTCAAGGGGGCGCGGTCACTTTACCACGCCCACTACCCGGCCCGCTGCACTTTGATTGGATGGTCCGGAGAATACCTATAGGCATCGATCCGCATTCCTCTTATCAATTTTCCGCCTTGTTGGGAAGAAAACGACTAGATTGGCATATTGAAATTTTTTCGTTTGGGCGGCAAAAGCAGCCAATCACGTGCAATTAATTAAAACGAACCAAATGAGCAGAAATCCAGCTTAAATACTGCCATTGCAGTTATCAATTAGGAGGTTTTTGTATACAGTGTTGCTAAATTTATGCGATTACTTTCGTTCCTCAACTTAAAACTAAAAAAAATTGATATTCCTGGAAGTTGACAGTATATATAAAATTGACTGTATGAGAATGTAATAAATACAAATACAGAAACATGAAAATAAAATATACATTTATGTAAATTAGGTGTTATGTAACATTTCAAAAAAAGCTTCCTCCTAGCTTCCACCCCCCCCCCAAACTGATGAATAGGTAAGTCTAATAAACCAAAGAATTTCAAAACACTCATGCTTGGTATTTTGTTCCAAGCAAATTAAAAGAGGAACATAGAAACCAATAAACGAAATTATGTTAAGTGTAAAAAAATTAAAAATTTTCGTGGATTAAAAAAAATCCAGTATAATTCCAGGATTTCCAGTATCAACAGACACCCGATTTACCTGTGAAATGGTATAAATCCTAAATGTAAATTGCTGAAATTTAAATTCAATTTATCTACAGGGAAATATTTGCACACTTCACTCTGAAACGCATCAGATAATTAACAAGAGTGGAGGCAAAGTTCCTTCGCCAAAAGCCGCCATTTTCATATTGATTTTCCCACTGACATTATTCGCGCTGGCAAGAAAACCTTTTTTCATCAAGCAGGCCAAATCAACCATTTCGCCATCAAAAATTGCATTTTCAATTATTCATCAGCATTGGATCAATATAATCGAAGTGAAGACTCCTTTGCGCATGTCATCAACATCTTGTTTCAAATCTTAAAACCCTGCATAGGTTCACCACACACAAATGCAACAAAATTAAATCCATCACAATTATATTTATATAATGTCCAATCGTCCATTTTTCATCTGTATATAGTAATCAGCCATTATGCTTGATATCACCTAATTTCAGTTTATTTTACACGTTTCCCAACAAACGAAGCCTGGAAAACACGGACATTCAACCTTCCAAAAAATTCTAGCAAACCTCTACATGGTTAACCGAGCGGGGGGAAAAGAATTTCCTACGTGACTTCTCTCTAGATACAGCAACAACGGTGAGTTTTATTTCTTCCACTTCTTGTCAGTGGGTCGGTATTCGATTTTTCGAGTCTTAATCACGATCCACTTGTGACGTTTGTAGTAATAGGCTACACCCAGGAGTAGCGAGAAAATCATTATTGCCTTCGAGGTGAGAAAAAAAAAAAAAAAGACAGAAAACAACAAGTTAATTCGGATAAATGAATAAATGAACCATGTGGTTCGTGACGAATTAAGGTCGTACTTTAATGGCCATCTTCTTGCGGAGGTCCGTTTCCGGCTCCGCAGCCCATTTTAAGAACACGCATACATCCTTGGCGCATTGGCTGGCCGTTGCGGGAGTTCCTGTATAATTGGACGTAATTAGCGTTATTCAACAAAATTGTTTAAGTATGAATTGTTGTTCATTACCATCTGAATATTCGATGACTTCGTTGTAAAGAGCCTGCGCCATCGATATGGCACCACCTAAGAAGTACGGATTGAAATGCTGACCCTCTGCGAGTTTGATGCCGCCAGGAGCATCGCAGTAGCCGGTCAAAAGTGCAAATATATAATCCTACATGGAAACAAGACATTTTTTATTCACAAAACCATAAAAGGAAACAATAAATACATTCCGACAGTTGACTTCCACTTGCCTCTCCACCGTGCCGTGCTAAAGTGATGTAACTAAGGTCAGGTGGCAAGGCCCCGTTATTGGCAGCTCTGGCGGCTTCGTCGTTAGCGTAAGGTTTCGGGAAGTAATCGAAAAGCTTTCCCGGCCGCTCGAACATGTTACCCGTCTCGTCTGGGCCGTCCACCACCTGAACCTGAAATCGGATTTAAATGGCGTGTTCATATTAGTTTTTAGGAGCAGGATAGGAATAGTGATCGAACCTCGGACGCTTCTTGTCTCGCTTCGTCTTCGGTGTGGCTTACGCCAACCAGATGACGATACGCGAGGAACTGCATGCTATGGCATGCCGCGCAAACTTGCTTATAGACTTCGTAGCCTCGTCGAATACTGAAAACAATATAAAGACGGTAAAGTTTTAATATAATTCCAATTTATTAAGTCCCAATATATGTGACCTTGCGTGATCCAAAGAGTTGAAAGGACCTCTATGACTCCATGCATATTTCGGAGGGTGAAGCTCCAGATCACCAGCCTTCACCGATTGATTTAGTGCGAAAACCAATCCAGTAGCGGCACCTGTAGCCACACCTATAGATCCTAACAGCTGCAAGGAAAAATATCATTTTAAATCCAGTTCATGCTGGCACATTTTGATTTAGCAAAAAATGGCAACCAACTGAGCAACTCACCATTCGATTACCTCTGGACCAGCTTTTAAACGAAGACATGCCAGCCTAAAAAACAGTAAAACCATTGAAATCATGGATCCACGAGGCCAAAAGTAAAACACCGGCAAGTTTCATTAGGCTTAATTTCGATATTGGTTTTCCTCTTTGCGATCGGACTTTACAGTTGAAGCAAACCAGATTTTTACCACGCATAATGGAAAAATTAAGATATCATCATCGTTTCTGCTAACCTGCTTTAAATTTGTTGCATTAGAAACTCGTAATAGCGGTGCTTTTGCCAACCTGCCCGCAACGACCGCCGCCATCTTGCCGTGGGTTGCGTAAAATTTCCTGATGGAACGGCGGTCGCAACATTTTCAGCACAAGAAGTTTCCTGTCATTCACGGAAATTACCCAATAGCGTCGCTCACATTCGAAAATGGGCGTATCAAATTGTCAATTTCCTAAACATGATTGGTGGCTTATCCAAAGTAGGTTATCCAAAGTGTATAATTTAACGTAAAACGACGCTCATTCCGCTCATTCTCGCCAGCTAGCGCCATCTACGAAGCATTTCATTCACTATATAACGGCGCTCTATCCTCGCGAGTTGGTTCCGCAGCTGGCGCCAGCTCAATCATTATCATTGCATTCAACAACAAAATGGCGCTGTTAGATGTTTGTGGACTGCGAGATTTCGACGAATTTCGTGCTAAGAAATCGGATTTCGATGACAACCGCGATTTTAATGCGTTGTGCGGAAATTTCGGCACTGTCTCGCACGTCATGATGCCTCCGTTTAGTGATGTGAGAATTCCGATGTCGCTATACCGAACACCGAAAAATGCATGGTCATTAAGCCTAAACTAGGCCTAATCCAAGTTTTGTATTTATCCAGGCTGTCAAGGGCTTGGAGGCGATTTCACGGGATGAAAACGGGCGTCAGCTTAAAATGGATTTTGATCACGGCACAACTACTCTTGGATTTCGTTTCCAAGGTGGAGTTATCCTTGCTGTTGATTCAAGAGCAACTGGTGGCAGATACATTGGTATTTATCCATATATATTGTTCATTGAATATCTATAACAGCCGCAATTCGTAAATAGTACATATAATTTAACCTATTTTCACGCAGGCAGTGGAAGTATGAGAAAGATCACTCATATTAATGATTACCTTTTGGGTACGATGGCCGGTGGTGCTGCTGATTGTGTTTATTGGGAAAGAGTTTTGTCCAAGCAGTGCAGGTCTCAATTAAGACAAAAAAATGTTACACTGTTTTGGTTTTTTTTTCTTACTAAATATTTTGTTGCAGGATCTACGAATTACGTAACCGGGAACGTATTTCCGTGGCAGCTGCATCTAAACTCCTGTCTAATATCGTTTACAATTACAAGGGAATGGGACTATCCATGGTATATAGTATAATTTATTTACTAGTCGTTTATTGTCACTGTTCTGACGCAGTTCCCCATTGTTATTTCAGGGAGTGATGATTGCAGGATGGGACAAAAGGGTACGCATGAGATTCCACTGACAGTATCTTAATTAGATCTTCTCCACATAAGACCCGCCTCTTGTCTGTCCCCTAGTGTGGTTTTATAGAGAGGTTTCACTGTATTAACATTTACAAAATGAGTTATATTGTAGGGCCCTGCACTCTATTACGTGGACAGTGATGGTCAGAGAGTGGACGGAAAAGTATTCTCCGTTGGATCGGGGTCAACTTACGCGTTCGGTGTGCTGGACACCGGCTATAAATGGGATCTGACCGACGAAGAGGCCCAAGATTTAGGAAGGAGGTCCATTTACCATGCTACCCACCGTGATATTGCCAGTGGAGGAATAGTTAGAGGTGTGTGGGAATTCATTCCCAGTTGAAATTAACTTCATGCAAGTTTTTAAATTCAATATACCGTTTCCAGTGTATCACATTAAATCTACCGGGTGGGTGTGCATCTCAGAGGAGGACTGCACCGACTTGCATTACAAGTACCAAGAAGAAAAGATGCAATGATGATTTTAAAATGTTACATCTGTGAATTTTCTTGGAAGAATCAATAAAATTGTATGTAAATGAGTTGTATATATTTTGTGTGAATTCTGTGTCCATTTCAAGTGCAGATGAAAGTGCTACGTGATATTGCACGTAGATTGAATAAAAACCGTTTGCGTACAAATGGGCACTTCGTAGTTTTTAGGATTACTGGCATTTTCGATAAATTTAATTGTGTTTTACTAGAGTTCACGTGACCCATTACTATTTCACAAATTCATTGTGCAGGGAGGTAGGATATAATAATTAAAAAGTCACGTTTTCTCCTGAAACTTGCCCTTGCATACTTACATAATAAACTTCAGTAAAATCTCGCCCAAAAATGAATTTCATTTTTTCGTCATTTCAAATTTCCCGCCAAAAGGTGGCGGATGAACATTACAAAAGAATGCGCAGCAAACTTATCCAAAGAACCTGGGTGGATACAAATACACTCGTGTTCAAGTGAAAAATATCGTTTCCACGAAGAAATAAAGCACGCTGTAAGCTTAATTTACACGTTGGTATGTATTTGAGAAAGTCAATTTACTAAAATAAAGGTCATCGCACTCGCGGCAACAACAAACGAGATTGACTTTCGTTACCAAATCGAACGAATTTGCGGCGCTCCTGCTTCCGGACTCAACGACCGTATGTGACCGCCGGTTGGCAGACTGGCGCACAATCGCCTTTGTTTTCGTAGCCGCGAAAGGCGAAAAAAGGCGACTGCCTTCGCTGTTTCGCATTATCGGCAAAAGGAAAATCCCACGTCCGAAGACATGCAA
Organism: Glomeris hexasticha; assembly: GCA_034695945.1. Taxonomy (NCBI): domain Eukaryota; kingdom Metazoa; phylum Arthropoda; class Diplopoda; order Glomerida; family Glomeridae; genus Glomeris; species Glomeris hexasticha. The sequence goes on from JAQIWR010000147.1 coordinate 20,810, forward strand.
ACTCCGACCGAGATTCGTAACGGGCGATTGACGGACGGCGACGACGTGAAAACGCCAACAACCGCGATCGGCTCAGCAGCGATGAGCTTCCCGGCGAGGTCACCGAGCGAATCGACGTCTCCCATGCTGCTGCGCGAACTGATGAAACCCAAGCGACAAGCGATCGATCAGCGAAAATCGCCGACCACCACTATCGCCGACTGCAGTGTTTCAATGTTTTCGCTCAAAGACTCTGGCATGAGTTACGTAACTGGCGGCTTTCGAAGACCGCCAAAAACCACATCCGGGTCCCCGAACAATAACATCAATTTCAAAAGATCCGTCGATGCCAATCACTACCTGCAGGTTATTGCAATTTTTTTATTCTGATGCCCCGTTTTCTATTTTCGGAATATGCAAATTTCGATTCGAGTCGAATCTCTTCTGAGCGCCATTTTATTGAGCGTCAATCGATCATATCGATACGTGTTCCTTTATCGATGCAGGTGCGCGGACTGCATTGCGCAACGGCCAAGAAAATGAATGAAATGAATGAACCTGGAATCATTCTGGGTATGTACCGGAATAACCGATAGTGTAGACAATGAGAAGATGCTATAATTTCATTTGAGCCAGGTTTTACACTGCAATAGTACTAATCAAATTGATTGCATCCTTCTACAATTTCAGGAGCAAATGGGATTATTTCCACCGACAGGTTTCTCTGCGGAATCTGCAAGTCTCAGTTTTCGGATTTGAAGGATTTTATTGTTCACAAATCATCACGTAAGTAATCATGCAAGACCATCATACTGAGGTTGCCATTGGAAACGATGAAACACGGGTGGTTTCCTCAAATCAATAATGATGGCGGTCACAAGATTGTCCTCTGCCATTTTGCATGTTACAGCTCGCACATAATTTTATTCATCATTATGTGTTTTGCAGACAAGAATGCGGCTGGAAATACCATAAAGATCCGATGTGAACTGTGCGAAACGTACTTCGCATCTCAATCTAACCTTCTAACGCATTATAAGGTGGACCACGTCCTGCATTTGCCGACAATTCCTGACAAACCGGAAACTGTAGGGTTACCATGCTATATTTCCTCCTAAATATTTCATTATTATTGTGTTTACAAATAGAGCTTCATAAGTCACTAGAACAAAGTGCAACAAACAGGTTACAACACCGGTGCTTTTCAGGCATACCAAGAAGATGCAGACCGGAGCACAGCAGAGCCAATCATCGTCATCTCCGAGGATGAAGATGCGGAAGACAAGGCTGCTCAGACAAAGAGTCCCACAAAATCTCACACCCGGACGAAACGCACCAAGAAAAAGAGGGGCATGCACTGGACACGGCGTAAACTTCACGTCAAACAGCAAAAAGTTGAACGTACTTTGCAAGAGCTTCACGATAACGACGGCGACGATCCAATGGAAGAACCCGAAGACGGTTGTTACCCGTGTCCGGTCTGCGGAATGGTCTTCGACCGTCTCGTATTCCTCGACAAACACACCGCGTTGCATAACGGACTCCAGAAAATGGTGTTCGGAGGAAACGGTTCAAGCAGGGATTTGCCGATGGACCTTTCGCCGGATCCGTCTTTGGCATCGCAAAGACTGCGCAGGTTCGCCGAAAGTGCGAAACAAAATGGTGGTGGTGTGATGCCGGCAGATTGTCTTAAAACCAGTGAAGGAGAGTTCTTCGATCCTCTTGGTGTTTGCCAGGTACTACTTGATGTTGCCGAAGACCCCGAAGATGTTCCATACGTAACCGTCTGACCCGGTTGCATAATACTTTTCAAACTTAAGTATTTATTCCATAAACTATTTGTTTGATGTTGCCATGTCAGTGGCAAGGGCTCATCGGCGTCCTTCGTTGCTTGACAGTATTTGTTGACGATCTCAGATGTAGCTATTTTATGCTGTTCGATCATTGCGTATATCAAATATACACACTTTTGTTGGTAAATCACGTAAGCGTTTTTATGTCTACCAACTGTTGTTTTTCGTATTTATTTGTGTCTCTGTAAAAAGCAATTTCGAAATAAAATTGCATTTACATCTTATGTTAGTTATAGCAAGAGTGTATGGTCATTGGTTATAGCGTGTGGATCGAATTTTGATCATATACTTTTAACCAAATTTTAATTATAATATTCTTATTACAATCATTATTTTGGTTGAAGATCGAATGCAGCCAATCAAGGAGCCAATAGCCAATGCATGCTATTCCATCATAATTCCCTTATTCCTTCCGCCATAAAAGGATTTTGTGGCAAGATAGAAAATAGGCCTATTTTTTCCCGCAGAGTTGCGATAGCGACGTAACCGCAACCGCAACCTAGCGGGAAATACGGACTTTGCGACGCAAATAAAATGGACGCATTGAACTCCATTCCCGTTCTGTTTGTCAGAGGAAGCCATTATGATATCGGTTTTCAAACGGCAAGTACTTTACATAAATGCACTATAAAATACACACTAACTTATTTTGTAGAGATTCACATTGTCAATAACTTGTTTCAGGGGAAGAACTTCCGTTTACGAATTGCCGATTTCTATAGCGCAGTGGGCGAACTTGAGGATCAATGGGTGCCATTTTACAACACCCCCAAAGGCAAAGAAGTGAGTCATCAACGATCAGTGGATTATTGATTTTTAAAAATAGTACAATCCTCACATTCCATTAACCATGCACAGCTGTACGATGGCTATTTGCAAGTCGTCCAGGACGATTACCCGGAATATTTGAAAGAAGTTCAAGGAATTGCTGATGGAGCTCAAATTCCATTTTTCAAGGTTATATGAATTCTACGTAATGCAACCAATGATGCAACCTCGTCCAAGATGCAACCAACATACGTACACGGAAAATAAATTTAAAAAATCCTTACCATTAGGTGTTCCTCATGCATCTACGCAAGGAGCTCCAGATGTTCACGGACATGGAATCGGCACCAGAATGTTCCACTGTCTTTCTGAACAACTCGAACATGGTACTTGCTATATACAGTAATGTTTCTTGTATAGGTTGTCACCTGCAAAAATAGAATGTAATTACAATCCCATTTTCAGCGTGCGTTATGCCACAATGAAGATACCGCACCTGAAGTGAGGGCAACAGGCTACGTGCTAGTGTGCGATGTCCAGGATGAAGCTGGAGCATCCTGTGAGAAATTCCTCTCATTCTGTTATCCTGGAATCATTCCTGGAAATTCCATGAATTACACCAGCAGCGGTTTTGCACTAACCGTCAACGCACTCTACCCACAACTTGTACTTCCCAACAAAACACGCAAGTTTTAATTACATCAATTGTGTACAAAAACTATTGAACTGCTTATAAATAAAATATGTTAAATTAATTACAGCACGCCAATTTTGTAACCGTGCCACTCTTGCGGCCAAAGATTTGAATCACTTGGACAGTATACTGTTGGACAAGTCTCGCGGAATTGCGACAGGTTTCAGGTAATAATAAAAACAATTTGTACTGTGTACAAATAAATTTCAATGTACAAATCTCTATTGCCAACTAGCATCAATGTTGCTTGGACGCAAGATTCCTGTATGTACAACAAAGAAGTGAGCCCCAGTCGATCACAAAATGGGAGTTGCGTAACCACGGTTACCATATCTCAGACTCCAAGTGGTCCTGATGTAGTTGGCACATATGATCACTTCAATGCGTTAGTATAAAACATAATTCTTTGGTTTGCCAGGCTTTTAGCAAGACCTTTTCCTAAATTATAAAACACAATAACCGCGGATGTAATTAAAGGTACAAACATACCGACGTCGTGGAAGTGCCTGGCTTTGGAGTCAGCTCAAAGCATCGTCAAGCACGAGCAGACTCACTAAAGAAGCCCTTCAACTTGCAAGATGCTCTTGATGTCTTGGGTGATAATGAGGACAGTGATTATCCAATTTACCGCATCCCTTCTCAAACCGATCAGGGATGCACGGTTGCGACCGGTACGGATTTGTTACACTGGTCACTAAATATACTAGTATTTTCTTCTGCATAGCAGCATGTCTCTGTTTTCACAGGTGTTTTTAACTTTGTGAAACAGGAGTTCAGCCTGTTCACAGATAATCCGAAGAACAGTCGCGGCCCATTGGTGCGGCTTCCTTTTTCCATCCTACAATGATGCGCAACGATGAAGTAACACAAGTGGTAATTAGCTTTCTTCATCATCATCCTCTAAGCACTTAAAAGCCCATAGTAACTCATTTATGACTTTGTCTTTCAGAGATGAATTGCATGACGTTTGATGCGGTGATATATTTCCGACCAAATCCGTTGCTGTAACGTTCTTGTTTAACTCTTCAATAAAACTGTTTTCTACGGGCATATTCACAACACTAGGAAAAAGTGGCGAACTACTTTGAATGACTCCCATTTGATCATCTGGATCTCTTGAAGAGTCATATGACACTGACAGTAACCAATCATCCAGATCAGTCCACCTTGTTCGGGGCTTCGTGTAGCAATTTTCTTGTCCTATCACATCCGGCACTACGCCTAGTCCATTCAACGGCTCATTTCCCTGAGCTGCTGAAGTATTGGAAACAGGTTCCCTGTTACTGTCCAGCTGCGGTGAATCTAAACAGAATATATTTGAAAGTATCCCTCCACTGATTACATTAGAAGTGTAACTTTTATATTACTAGAGTTGAATCTGGAGTTGTCCACTATCCAGAAATTATGCTTGCCTTGTTCATCCTCCATCCAGAAACTCATCTCAGAATTGTTATTGCGATCACTGGTGGATTTCATTGCCGTTATACGATCCTGCAGTTTGGGTTTTAATTTTAGAAGTCGTTCAGCCACATCTGCACTCAGGCCACCTTTGGAACTCATCGTCTCCCACGCGAATTCAATACCCCTACATTAAAATTAATAATTTATCACTTGTATTAAAGGCAACAGATGAATCGTACCTACCTAGATCGATTGAATATCTTTAATAACGCGGTGACACTTGTGTTTTCCCAAACGTCGGAAATTCTAAAACAAAATAAGAGATTTTGTTGTCTAGGAAGGGGTGCCCAGGTATATCTGTATTTATAATGCACCTGGTGAAGGCATGAAACATCATTTATCCTTAAAACATTTCAATTAAAGCCGAAATAGAATCTTACTCTGTCAATGGCAATGGATGTTGCCGTGTATTTTGCAGAGACACGTCTTCCAGTGCCAGTTGATACTCAAAGTGGCATTTCACTGTACTCTCACAAGGGAAAACATGACAGCTCCTTACCAAGAGTACTTTACCATATAGTCTAGATTCTGGAGTTTCCCTGTTCAAATTAAAATAATTTAATCATATAGTTTATATACATATAGGTATGAAATTGTTCCATTTGTTGATATACTGCGTACACGTACCTGTAATTTCCCTCAACTTCAAGAGGGTATTTGAAAAGTGCCCTAACAAACATTTCGCCGTCCGAAATAACTACTTGGATTAATTCTCGAATATTATCATATGTTATTCCGTGGTTCGTGGCAACCTATATAAATATAACAAAATGACGTTTAGTAATAAGGCGACCATAGGTAGACAGTAAAATCACTTCAAACTTTCACTCAGTACACTATTTACAGGAATGATTACACATCCTCTTGGCGATTGCCAAGTGACAAGTTCGTAGGGGGCAGTGAATGCCACCAAATTAGCAATCCAAGGAGCTTCTGCGCAATTTCGTCGAATTAAATCCCAATTGTAAGCACCGTAAGAATCAACAACTTCTGCTCTGCCTACACTTTTAGCTCCAAATGCACTGCCTGCACCGCAATCAACCATCCCTCAACTTTCTAACACGAAAACATGATGATTACGATCACGAAATCGGTTTGCAGGATTCAAAAATGGCTGCATTCTAAAAAAAGAACGAAGCTGTTCTGTCGATACCGGTCGATACGTATCATCATTGGTATCATACCCATCGATACGTACCGACGACGCCCAACACCCGTCGTTCGATACGTATCGTTTCGCCCGATTTCAGAAAAACCCGGGTTTTTGAAAACGATTTTCTTAGGAAGGTCATTAAACCGCCGGACGATTTGCCGCCTCATTGCAACTACAAAATGCTTACCAAAAATAACGAATTATAATCTAAACGTTTCAATTAAGCCCAAATATCAATCCACCGCAAAAAGAACAAAGAACTACTGTAATAGGAAAAGCTACTGAGCAGAATTGGCGATTAAATTGAATTAATGCTGATAGCAATTTAGGCGGTGAATCGTCTTGTGGTCTTGCCAAGTCTGTTTACAGTTGAAGTCAAGATGGCGGAAGTTCCTTCTATGGATTCGGTGATGATGTCCTTGAATGCAGGCCTTGATGAACAACGTAGAGATGGGGCTTTCTGTGATTTGATCCTCAAGTTGCATGGACGTAGTGTTGCAACACACTCGGTAATAATCCTACTACTATTTTCCAATTTTACGTGTAATTAATTATTTGCTTGTTGCGCATGGATCAGTGTGTTATGGCAATCTTCAGCCCGTTGATAATGTCCATGGTCACCCACAATCGTCATTGGCCTTATTTACCATCTACTCCAATGGATCTCGAACTAGATATTTCTGGTGACGAGGACCTCTTCGATGCCCTCCAAACAGTAATTGTGTACCTGTACACTGGCAAGATGGATGTTCATGAAAACAATGTTGATAAGATGCTCAAAGTGGCCGAGGCCCTGCAAGTTGGCATTGTCACTTCGCAGTGTAATTCATGGAAGTTCCTCAACGGGCAGAAAAATATTGGTATATGTTTAAAGGGACAGTAACCGATATAACAAAAAAATTATATGTTGTGCACAATAAAAAACTATAGAAAGTTGAGATAGGA
>JAQIWR010000148.1:0-27618 GCA_034695945.1 Glomeris hexasticha
GTTTCACGAAACGTGACGTCCGAGTCGACATGCGCTAGACTCCAAATTTTATTGCTCTACGACTTTTTGGTCTCAAATACAAACATATACAGTATATATATGTGTGTGTCTAGTAGTAGTATATAAAGATTTTTTTATATAGGCTGGATATATTTTCTTCTGGCTATCGGCAATGCGCAAATGCTATCGACGAACGAATGCGAACGCAGTAGCCCATAAGTAATGGGGGAGTTTGCAAAAACTAATATCCATCTGAGGTTTACTCTAAAACATAAAATGACAAATGAGCATGGTAATTAGGGAAATGAGTGATTAAAAGACCCAATTAAATATGATGCTTACAGACAAATATTTTTGAGAAATTTTACATTTTATCGCATCGATTACTATTAAATGTGAATTTCTATTTTTTAATAATACTAGTAATCTCTTAGAAATTGTGTAACTACACGTTGAACATCAATTTAAGGGAAGTAACATAGTTCCATGATCAACCACTAGGTTAACGGAAAGCGCTGTGACTGCGCGTGCGCGATTCGTATCGACAACTCATATTTTTCCTGGTAATAAATGTTTTTTTACAATCAACTCCTTTACATGTTAAGAAGCAATAACAATTTGTTTTGTAGTTAAAATGTTTATTTCCCACAGTCAACTGTTTTTAGCATAAGGTTTCTTTATAGTAAATAAGAATGTATACGCTCGTGCCGAAAATGATACCTTCAATGTTAAATATTTCTTTTATAAGCTCTTGATAAATGTTTCTATTTGGAAGTAATTTTAAGGAATCTTAAAATGCAGCGAAACCTGCCTATGGTGGAAACTGTTTATGGTGGAAACCTGTCTACGGAGGAAAATTTGAAATTTTTGGCCCATTAACGGCATGATTTGTGTTTTAAACATCTCCCTATGCTGGGAAACCTGCCTATGGTGAAATGTTATACTGGTCCCTTGAGATTCCACCATAGACAGGTTTCACAATGTATATCTAATTTCTGATACCGTCAACTTTTCAAGAGAAAAATTAAAACTAAAGTTTATAATGAAAGGAAATTAATGACATTTTACAGCGTCGTGAAGACATTTCTTACAAGCGTTACATTAACAGTACTTTTACTGTCAACTAAATGTTTCGTTTACTTCCATTATTGTCTACTAAGGTGGATTGGCTTCCTAATTGACTGTGCAGTAGATGCAAAATGGTATTGTGCCATTTATCACCGAATTCAAACATTTGGAGCAGGGTGAGACTTTTGCTGCCGCGCGCCGAGTTGTCGCATGAAGCGCATTGAGATATGAGGAATGGGAAAAATGAGTTTGGAAAAAGTTTACACCTGCTCATGGGCGTCAGTTAATCTAGGCAACGAGATTGGAACAGCTGAAAAGCAAGCAATGTCCAACCGCTCTAAGGTAGTGGTGACCACGCGCGTTGATGCGTCGGCGTTCCCACGCGCATTTCACCGAACTCAATGCCAGTTGCCATCAGTGGAGGAGACATTTCCAGAATTCCATTTGGCCTGTGGAAAACCCATTGGTTCGAGATTCGCAATTCGATCAACCTTCTTTTATAATGGGCCTTGTTCCATGTCCAGCTTCTGGCCAGTCGCAAGGCGCAGTTCAAGCGGCTCGTTAACGCGCCACATCTCACACCTCCCTCTTATTTACCCTCCTTCTCCCACATGATCCTGAAATATGGGCAACAAGCTAGAAGTGGACATCAATGGGAATTGCAACTCCTACCTTCTAAAATATAATCTAAAATTATTGATTCATCAGATCTGAGTACGCGACATATCCTCCGCGTCTAACAGAGGTCGAGGTTGGTTGTGTCTGTGCTGCTGAGCTACAGTTCTTGAGACATGACAACCTTCTAATCTTAGAATTTTAAAACGGTTTATAAAGTTTCTAAAGTAATTAAGAGACTTTATGAAGTTTTGTAATTCAGACGGCGAGGCGAGAAGCTTGACGCCAGGAAGTTGATTTATGACATCATTTTGGAAGGATCCCTTGTCATACTGAACACAATAAGACAATAAGAAACAATGTAGAATTTCTCTAAGGAGTTGGGGTTAGAATATATTGCTATGTTACTTGTAAAGTATCACATTGTTCACGTGATCTTCCATTGCTTACATTTCAACTTACTATTTATTATATGATCACCAATTTAAGAAATTAATTATACAGTTTAATTGGGGGATCTAGATAGAAAACCTTGTTTAGAAGCAGTAGTAGTAATATTCTGTGCTGAAGAGCTCATCTTCCCGGTTGCTCCGAACGAGCAAACGCGCGAACAATCAGGATCCTCCTTAAATTTACAATTTTCTCATCTTTGCCCTCCACCTATATAATCTCTAGCCTAGCATTCTCTGGAGTATTATGTTGGTAATGGGAAGGGGGGAATTTTCAATATCTGATCCTCAAATTTTCGATGGGTTGAGTTCGGCACGCAATCGGTATTTTAATCGGAGCGGCAATTTCCACCGGGAGAAGTTGGCGAGGAGAGAAAAGAGTGAGGTAATGTTGTGAAAACAACGTTGCAAGATGTCTAATGCTATGTATGGAGAAAAACAATTCCCAGCTCGATACCTAAGAATAAGTACAGAATAAAGTGCCTTAAATAAGCGCTAAGTGCTGAATGCCGCGCGATGAACAACTACCCGCGATGAATGCAGTGGAAGTTATCGACGAGTTAAAGTAATGGCTAAAATGTTCTAGCTAGTTTACTTAGTGCTGTAATTTGTTGCATTGTAAATTATCCTGCCGATATCAGCAGTGGAAATATGATTAACAAAGCGATCCTGGTTACGGATCTCTGTCGCAAGTCGTAATCAAATTTTTTGAATGAAATATGGTTTACAGGGTGATTCTTTGAAGTCGGATCTCCCTTATATATTGGACAGGCACAAATACTTTATTTTTGATTTTTTATATGTGTATATGGATCTTGTGAAGAATCTGAAAACACAAATTGTGATGACCTTGACAAAGTTTCTCAAGGTCATTGAATTTCTATCTTTGCAATCGTTAGCGTTAGGACCCTAGTATAAATTACAAAGTTGTAGAGTGCCATGCATTTAGCATGCCCACAAAGTTTCGTTAATTTTTAAACATTCTACGAATTTATTTAAATCCTTGAAGTGCACGTTCATTGCTGTTTTGTATGTGAAATGCTGTTTTTGTCAAAGTTTTCTACAGAAGTGATTAACACTGTGTACATTTGTGTGAAAATAAACTATTTTGTGTGAAAATAACCTACTATATTGGTTTGACACAAGGTTGTTTGACGTAAATAACGAACAACCCCTGGCTGAGAAAATCATCCCAACCGAACCTATTTATCTGAGCATGATCTTTGGGAAGAACAAATTTCCTAACATATTATTATGTTTGACTTGAATTTGCATGAAAAAATGTGGGGGAAAAATGAAGTTTCTACATTAGCGGCTTGCGTTAGCGGTGCCGCTGCATTATTGGCGTATTTGTTTGCTCGGTGGACACAATGACGATGGAGAGTGAAGCGATGGAAATGGGTGCTGCCGAATTTCAAGAGGTTATTAGAGGCTGCCACGTTCTGCCCAGATTGCCATCCATCGTCAGTGATCCAATTTCGTTAAAAAATGATGCTTTCACTATGGCGGCTGACACAGAAATAAATTGGAGTGTCAGGGAAGCAAGGAGCGAGCATTGTAAGCATTCTTCCCACCCACCTCAACCTAACCTAATACTGTACATGGATACAAGCTCAGTACAGAACACGAAAGCTTCGCTGCGAATGGGACGCTAGCTGATCGCGATACGAGAACAGTAAAAGTGTTTTTAACATGTGACTGAAAAGTTAATTATCAATTGATTGCAGATTTTAACCGTGTAGATAGGGTTAACATTATGTTAATAATGTTTTGGAAGAGTATTCCTACCCACAAAAAATTCATTATGACGCGATACGTGTTTCGGCTAATTCCCGGTCGCGTGTCTGAACTTATACAGAATACGGAATATCATGTCATCATGTTTACAAATTATTTCCTAATTCATTTCCAAATGTATTTTAATTTCTAGATAAATATATATTCTCTGATGGAGTAGGCAATTTCAGATAGGAAAGTTTTAAGAGCTTTCAACAGCTCCTAGATTCTTCCAGGAATCTTTTCGTCATGCACATGGTTTATCGATGTAAACGCGCAACACAATCTTGGTTGCAGATGGGATATATATTGTACCACTATGCTGTTTACAGAATATGTTAAATAATAACAGACCCAAGGCCCTACAAAGTACATTTGTCTAAACCTCCTTGACATTACTTGCAATTAGGTTCTCGATCGACTTCCAGGTTGCCTTACAATTTTGCCTTGATAAGATCACATAAGATGTTGACAGTTGGGCTAGATTATTGGTTAGTCTTGCTTTCCAGGTTGCTTAAGTAGAAGCAAATTGCTTAAGTAAGATGCAAAACTAAAGTGTGCTACTCGATTGAGCAACCCGCGAATACGACATATCGTAAATCTGACCTTATCGCGATACAAATTTGTCTTCGCATTTGCTGACTGGACTAATTGCAAGGTAATAGTGATTCATAAGACAATTACCTTAACTTTCGTTAGAGGAATGGTTAGTTGGAACAACCCTTAACTCTGATAACATCCCCAATTATACTTCCTACCTAGGTGGCTTTAGCGTCACGCCCCACCTGACCCAATTATCCAATCAGCTTCGTCATTGCAGGAAGCCATTTTTACCAATAGGAACTATTATTTGTGCTTACATTCTTTTGTCTTTGTCATTAAGTAACATATTGATTTATCTCTTTTAGGTTCCTTCCCATTATCAGCCGGTTGCAAAAGGTCATCGCCAGGTGACGCTAGGTGAATTTCCACTATAGCTAAACTACATGACAGATCACAATTTGGAAGTACCTTTGGTCTGGCAAAGCACGTCCAGTGATATGTTAAGTATGACTCCACACAAGGTAAAAAGTGATACCATTAGTGTTCAAAGGGCTAATTTCATTTCAATTAAAAAGGTGTTGTCGACAGGGGGATTTCCGCGATCATGGAATATTAAAAATCTGATTGTAATTAATTCTTTAGTCAAAATAATTAACATGGTTGAAGGTAACTACTGTTAGAACAATCTTTAAGTTTGATGGTTAATAGACTGCTGGCTATTGAATACGAGTTATTCTTAGCGATCGATAAATCGTGTTCCGGGTCATCGCGTCTAAAACAATTTTAATTGTCATGTAAGATAATAATATATACTTAGATATTAAAATACTTACATGTAAAAACAATTGTAGAAAGGCAGTTATAATTGTTCTAGTTAAATGGTGATCTGGAAACAGTGGAGACATTTGGTTGAAACACTGACGTAAATTTGGAATGAGCCATGGATTAATATTGGAAATGTTTATTAAACAAGAGCATATTTCTTTTAATACTTTGCATAACAGAGCATTATGACATGTTTACTAGACAATAAGTTAATTAATCATTAAATAAAAAAATTGCGCAAGATATACGTGTGACAAGGAAGTTGTCGCGGCGCTGTTGTTTTCGCGCATAGTAGCAAAGTGATATGGAGAGATATTGTACATGGATGGAAGAGAGTTGGATAGAAGCAGGGTGAGAGAGAAATTCATTGGAAACTTCAAGTCCAAATAAATCAAGCTCAAGGAACCAATAAAGGAGTATTTTTTGGGTCGATTGAATCTCCGTGCAGACAGTTGCGAGTGAGCTACGGCCACTCTCGGCTCCAAAATGAAATGGACGAGAAAACTGGACAAAAAGAACATCCCGAGTTATGAGTTCGGCTACTATAAGTTGCTCATGCTTTAAGGCAAGCTTGGCAAACTAGTTTTCCAGCGACTGAATTCGAGTTATCGCGCTCTTTCGCTCGTTCCTCTGTTCTCTCCCATCTCTCTGCTTGTGATATTGCGTTCATAACATAAACCCCCCTCCTGCCGCAGATTTCATATACTGCTCTTTGTGGCTGGGTTACCAAAGTATAAATTCTTACTCGCAAAATGGACCGAGAATACGATAGCTGGGAAATTTTGCAGTTGTCGCTAATTTTGAGCTTGTCGCGAGTTAAATAGCTACTGTTCAAGAAGCTGGGTCATTGTTGCTGGGGTATTGGGTTAAATGGAAGCAGTATGTAAAAGCAAGGATGACCTGAAAGTATGAGCTGTATGCAGATCATAGATGTGGAAATATCGTAACCCGCGATTTGGCGGCCATATTGGAAAAGGCGTCAGAAGGAATATTTTAGGAAACAATGACACTGTATAGATTTAGAAGGAAATTTGTAATACTAAAATAAAGTTGGATGTTAAATTGTCTGTGCAATTATAATCTGAATAAGTTTTACGTGCGGACGACTGCGTTTCAAGGATTTTTTTGAGATGCTGTAATGCGAAAGCATAGAATGAATGTCACAAAAGGAATATTGGGATTTTAACAGATGAACTTTCTTACTTTAGATACATCTTCTAATATCTGCCATGAGGAACATAATAAATTAAAATAACAAAGACTTTTTAACAGCTTAGTTGCAAAACGTGTTTTCCAAGATGGCGCCCAAATCTCGGCGTATGATCTAATGTTGACAATTCATCACCCTATGCATTAAAGTGTGATAATGAAATTTTCCAAGCGCGGTATTAAAAATTGAGACGTGCCGTTAGGTGCAGGTATCGCATCGACAAGGCACCATTTCGAAGTACGATATTTTTGTATCCCTTAAAATCGCTTTTATTCCACTTCTCATAAGTATTTTGAAAAATTGACTATTCAAGCTTCAAAAATTGCATGACATGTTTCAGTCGACAATGCGACTATCTTCAGATGCAACGAAATTCTAAACAAACGAGCCAACAATTAATCGCTATTACGAATATTTATACAAGAGCTAAAGATTTGCAAACAGTTGCTTTATAATTAGTTGGGAAAGAAGGTACTTATTCAAGTGTCTGTTAAGAAGAGTGATATTCCTTTTACGAAGGGCAAATCGCATGGACAGAAGCGGAAGATCATTGTACGCGTTAATTTCCTCCTTGGCGGAATACGCTGCCAGACTTTCTGGACGTCCCTTCCGGTTTTTGTTGGTCTTATATGGAAAGGCCATTGTTTTGAGATGATCAAACGGCCAAGACTTGTACAGAGAAATCAGAAGGGAGGCAGGGCAAAAAATCCGTAGACCCCCGCGATGAAAAATCTAGTCACTCTTTTGTGCTTGCAGACGGAAGAAAAGTAAAAGGAAAAGATGATGATGACTCCTCCTCACGCCACTTATTATTTCCAGATTGAATGTGAGAAAAGAGAATGGAATGGAATAATATAGTTCCTCATCGATGAATGGCCTATCTGGTATGACGCAAAAGTGGGAGACGATTTTTCATCGGAGACGGAAGAATGAATAATAGTCCAACTCGGACTTTTGTTTCTTCTTCTTCCAATAAAGAAACAAACCCAATAGAGAAAGAAGAAGAAGAAAAAAAAAAAAAAACAAAACAGATCCAACAAAAGATCGATTGCGAATGGCAACTTTTCACACGGAAGATGAGAAGACAAAAGAAACATAATGGAAAGTGAAAGTGCAACTGTAGGGTGGTGAATACAAATTGGTTACAGTTTCCCAATTAAATTCCGAGCAGTTGCTTGTAGTGCCAAATGACCATGTTGACAGTGACAAGCTGTCTTCGCGACAAAGACCAATCGGTGGACATTATTCTTCATTGCAACACTGATCAGCTGCTACCTGAACCATGCATATAATAGCCATTGCAGTATGTGCTATTCTTTTCCAAGTATATCTATTCAAGCAACAAATAACAAAAGCAACAAAAGAAAAGAATAATATGGTTTGATAGATATTAAGAAAATCATAAAAAATACAAAATAAATTAACGGTATACGAAATGATAAAAAATTAATTCTAGAACGTCTAAAAGTCTCAAACTTTCTTAAACGTCTGAAAGTTTTGAACTTAATTTCTCAAACGTCTTAAAGTTTTGAACTTAATTTCTCAAACGTCTTAAAGTTTTGAACTTCATTTCTCAAACGTCTTAAAGTTTTGAACTTAATTTCTCAAACATCTTAAAGTTTTGAACTTATTTCTCAAACGTCTTAAAGTTTTGAACTTAATTTCTCAAACGTCATAAAGTTTTTAACCTAATTTCTCAAACGTCTTAAAGTTTTGAACATAATTTCTCAAACGTCTTAAAGTTTTGAACTTCATTTCTCAAACGTCTTAAAGTTTTGAACTTATTTCTCTAACGTCTTAAAGTTTTGAACTTAATTTCTCAAACGTCTTAACGTTTTGAACTTATTTCTCAAACGTCTTAAAGTTTTGAACTTAATTTCTCAAACGTCTTAAAGTTTTGAACCTTATTTCTCAAACGTTTTAAAGTTTTGAACTTAATTTCTCAAACGTCTCAAAGTTTCCAAATTTCTTAGACGTCCTATCGTTTCGAATTTTCTAAAACATCTTAACGTTTTGTACTTTCTTAAACGTCTCAACGTTGTGTACTTTCTGAAACGTCTTAACGTTTCCAACTTTCTTAAACGTGTTAATATTTCCAACTTTCTTAAACGTCTTAACATATGTCTAACTTTCTTAAACGTCTTAACGTTTCCAACTTTCTTATACGTCTAAATGTTCTGAACTGTCTTAAACGTCTTCAAGTTTTGAACTTAGTTTCTCAAACGTCTTCAAGTTTTGCACTTTCTTAAACGTCTTCAAGTTTTGCACTTTCTTAAACGTCTTAGCGTTTCCAACTTTCTTAAACGTGTTATCCTTTCGAATTTTTTAAATGTCTTAAAGTTTTGAACTATTTTAAACGTCTTATAAAACGTCTTGTATTTTCTTAAATGTGTTGCGTGGGTAACGAGCGAGCCAACACTTCATATACCTATGTCTATTAAATATAACAAACAAATGTTAGGAGCAAATGAAAAACCAAAATGTTGTTACCATTGCAATAAAATAATATGAAGTAAATCATAAGAAATAAATAAGAAAATATGGTAAAGTTAGTGTACTAAAATGATAAAATTCAATATTATGCAGATTTTCTTATTTAACCATTTCTGGTGGATTTCCCATAAATTTATTTAGCGTATTAAAATTTAATGATGCATAATAATTTCCAAAATAATTGTACATTAATAAATTTGGATTCAGTTGTACGAAAATTGTGAATTAAATAGCCAATTTGAAGATTTTAGTTGATTCACTAAAATACTGACCAGTAAGGTTTTGTTGAATGAGGTCACCAGGGTAACAGAGCTTCCTAAGGGACTTTGAAAAAGTGGTCTTGGCATTGGTAGGCAAGTGGTCTCTGGAGGCATTACACACAAAAAATGAACTAACAGAGGGATTGGTCAAGAAAAAAGAAACCCAGCTGGACAAGTGATCTTCATGAACAGGTGGTCAGTCCAACATTTTTCCCTTATATCATTTAAAAAAAAGCTATCCTGAATTAATTGTGTGGTGGACAATAATACAAAACAGGTTTTGGCATAATCATTTGAGAATACATTGTTGAATATGTAGTTCGGCAAGTTGCCGCTGGAGGGCGCTAAGAGCATTAAATCACAATCTGGATCTTTACAGATTAAAATGCAGTGAAAATAATAAAAAAACTATAAAATACTTTTCTAATAGCCATACGTAATTTATGAAACATTTATATTTCAATAAAACTTTTAGAAATAAAATAGCAGAAATTTTACGACAACATCATAACTTATCGCTAATATTTTAGTATTTATTTAAGATTTCGAAATATGCTTTTATAACTAACTTTCCAATTTAATTAAATAAGGGCCTGCTGATATATTAATATTTTAATAAAACTAAATTCTTAACGCGAAACAGGCAAATTTAAAAACGAGAGATTAATTTATCGCGCTATCGTTTGCTGTCGCGGTCAAGTCTTAATCAAATACACTTTAACTTGCTTTATAGTGTACTCTGTGCACTCTTGTAACTTGTGAACAACTGGTTATAATTAATTAATAATCTAAAAGTAGCAATTTATATATTTGTTCATCGCTGAAATTGCAAATATAGTTAAAAGACGCGAACAATTCGTAATTTCAGATTAGGTCCATTGGGCCATTAATCCAAATTTATGGGGAATGTGTAAAAATACAATTTAGTTATCTTAAAACAATGAATTGTATAAAATGTAAGGGGAATTATCTAAAAATTTAAGCGGGAATTTTAACAAGCGACAAAATGAATTTCTCGCATTGTCGCGTTGCATTAATATTGGGGCACCTTGTAAATTCATTGCAATGGTTATTGGTAACTATTTAATCAATATTTAAACAAGTCAACACAAAGAAAATATTATTAAAGGACATGTGGCTATTAACGGGCAAGTAATATGTTGTTTTCACTGTGATACACATTCGTGTCAAAGTTAACTATAGATTAAGGAATATTTCCAAATGGATTAAAGCAAAAGAGAATTTTTAAACAGCATAAAAGGTAATGACTAATAAAATGGCACTAATTAAGCATAAATAATTCAGAGCATTCTGTCGCTATCGATTACATTCGCGCGAACGCATTTCCACGTTCGTTAACGATTGTCGATTCGGATTAAAGGATTCGGCTGGAAATTATTTTCAGGTTGTTCAAAGATGTTTCAGGCACTGTGTTTCGATGGCTAATACTACATGAGTTGATGACATGAATAATAAATAAGTTAGTGCCATTTTTGACGCGAGTGGAAACATGGCTGGTCAAAATCCCGCGGATTTGGAAGGATTTGACAAGTGACATTTATGTTTGGGGGGGAAATATTAAAGAAGTATTAAAAAGCGACAGAAACTTGGTTATTAATTGCAGAGAATGGTGAATAATAAAGGAAGTTAATGTAAGGAAGAAACACAGCGCGATGTCGAAGCTCCCGTCAAGCTCCGAACTCTAAAATCGCAATTTCCTTCGCGTCTCTTTTAAAAATTCCCAATCTTATTATTAATAGCATCTGTCTTTTTTGCCTTCCATTACTCTACATCAAGTTTGATGTCCTTTAATGGGGCTTTTATATTAGAAACAATATGGCTGACAAAAAATCCTGAACCGTGAAATAAAATCAAATTAAATCATAACCGTGATTATCTCATATTTTCCACAATAAGTTATCATTTTCCATGTAAAACTGTCATTAATTTCTCACTTTAAATTGCATTAGCTTCAGTGGTGGAAACTGCCTATGATGGAAACCTGCCAATAGTGGAAAAATGTTTTTTTTTTTTTTTTTTTTTTTTGGAAACAGGACATTTAACAGCATAATTTATGTTTAAAAAATCTCTCAATGCTGGAAAAACCTGTCTATGGTGGAAAGTTCTTACGCTGCATTAAGATTCCACCATAGACAGGTTGGGCTACATTAATTACTAATTTCAAACCTATTTTTGTTTTTTTAATCAATTAATATCAAATTAAATAAGTAAAGTAAATAAAATAATATTAGTTCATGATCTGGCAACAGTTTAATAATGCTCAAAATCTATGTGACAAGTTAAATAGTGCTTAACCTTGTTAAGAAAAACTACAGTGTGGTTCCAAAATATTTGTACCAGAACAAAAATAATATTTTACACATATAAAGCTTAAATTTTACAAATAGTTTTGTTAAATAAAAACAATGCCCAATGAATAAACTAACTTCTAGCTTAATCCTGACAACATAAACTACTATCCACACTAACTAAAACGAGAATACAATTTTTTACTCATATTTCATGACTAAAAATAAGAAATTAAATTTTTTAACCAGTTTTAAAAATACATAAATCTATTTATTGTTGTTATTAATTAAAGGAGGTATTTTAAACTAATATAACGCACTTAACAATGTTATTTTGTCTATCATTAACCTACTCAGTTCATGATTACATGGTTATTTATTTATATTACCATAATTTATTTTCAACTGTAATTTTGAATTTATTGTAAATTATTATTTAAATAATGTTAAGGCCCATTGGTCTAGGGCATTTTAGTGATGTTAGGGTGTTGTTATGTCTAGTTAAAACAAGGTTAAAACAAGTGGAATTCAACATAGTCTTCGATTCCTTTGAGTTTACTTTCTTTAGAAATATAGAGATGTTAATTGAAGAAGTTGGAGGAAAATGATGGGGGAAAATGTGAATTTAGCACAAGGGCCTTTTAATAAATACATCACCATTATGGAAATTCTTCTTAATGCATGCTCTTCCCATCCTGAACGAGCTTTTCATTTATTTTCTTTTTTTCCCCCTTTTTTTCCTTCCTTTTTGCTCATAGTCTTCTTCCTTTTTGCTCAATTCGGAGCTCCGAAGACACAGTAATCAATTTTCCGGCTAGTCGGAATTTTGATTATCTGTATCAGACGATATTACTGCGAGAATCTTTGCCTGGCAACATGGTGATTAATTGCAGTATTCATCATAATTCCCTCCTTTTATTCCTACAAGGGACACATATTGAGGAAACAAGGGCAACTACTGGTGTATTGCAGTGAAAGCACCACCAAATTAGATATGTATTCATGCTCCTTAAATTGGGAAATGTTGACACAAAAAAAGCAGGACTAGTTCAAACTGTGAAATGAGTTCGTATTAACGTAGATTTTCATATAAACAGTAACAAATTGAATGTACAATAAATATTGAACGTGTGGCTTTGCAAGGTATATTTTTATTAAAAACCGAATTTTTGAAAAATGTGTGATAAATCATTATTTTAATTAAAGGTGAAATGGAAACGTTTTGCAACATACCCTGAAAAAATTACCATTTGATTGCCACTAATTTAGGAACATTGTCTAAAAATTTGAGGCCATTTGAAGCATTATTGCCTGAGATATGAATTATTTAGCTTCATATCAGAGTAGTATATAGTGAGAGATGTACACTGGAGCGCCATTAATATGCTCTGCCATTGGCTGAAAGGTGCTTAGCCTCATTGGCTGAAAATTCAAATTTTGCCAAAACAGGACACTGTGACACCAGCGCGGTGACGCCATCCTTCCATGACGCCAGGGCGTCACGCTCTTTAACTACTCATAACTTTTTTTTAACAATTTTTAAAAAAGTTCTGTTTGCGCCAATCGTTTTATTGGCATCAATTCTATAGAATTTCACACTTTCCAGGGTAGGTTACAAAACCTTGTCAGTTCACCTTTAATTTAAACAATATTAAAAATCTCAATAAATAAAATTGCTCTTAATTACAAAAAAATATTAATAATATACATTTAAAATGTCATAAATTGTCTAAACTGCAAACAAACTTTCTACTAAATATGTTTCCAAAATATGCAATGATATATAAATATAAGAAAATATTTTTCAATTTTGGAGACAATTATTATTGAATATTTATAAAAATCCAAATATGCAAACGTTTGAACTTCAGTGATTTGTTTTAATTTTGACCTTAGTTTAACTTACCTAAATTGAGTTGGACTTCCCCTGCACAGTCAGAAATATGCATTTTCAAGTGCAACTCTGAAGATGGATGACTTTGAAATATCTGAGGAAGAAAACAGATAAAATATAAGTTTTGTGTTCAAGATTTTTAATCAACTAATAAAACAGATTAAGTTGGATTTTTTTTTATAAGACACTGAATTCATCAAGCCCTTTCACAGTGAACACTTGGTAATCTTGGGAAAAAGTAACATATAAATATGCAATTTTTAATGTAATAATTTAGCGCAGAATCAAAATGTTCACAAATTTTGACATAAATAATGGATGGTCCCCTATAATAAAAACACGGTCATTAATTGCTATACCTAAATGAGATAACTTATAACTGCTTTCATCAGCATGTATACTTTGATAGATGTTAGTGCAAATATGGAGAAAACCAATAGATCATAGGAAAGTTAACGAATGCATTAGCCGCGCGAGTAAAATGGCCGAATGACTTTTAAAATGCATTCTCCCCTAATGGTGATATCCACTAATGGAAACCGTAATTTTCTCTAGGAAAAATAATTCACTGACTAGGATCAAGTGCTTCATGAATCATAAAATAAGAGTTTTGCATACGAACGAACGCGTTTGCGAATCTGAAATGTGAATGCGGAAAACAGCTTAAAATGCAATCTGCAAACTTGCTAATTGAAATCTAACCAAACTTTATGTTTTTCACTGTAATGGAAGACCACTTAGACAGAGGAAACAACTAGGAATTATTGTATGCCCCAAATAGCATTTTCAAGAACGTAATTTCAAATTTGGATGTTAACGAAACATAAAATGTTTTATTTTTCCACCATGAAATCAACAATAATTTAAGAAAACTAACAAGAAAATAATCCCTAATTGAAGTAGAATAGTATATTTTACTCTATTTATTAGATATTTTCTAACAAAAAAATAGCTGTCAAATATGAATGTCGCGCATCTTATTTAATTCAGTCAAACGTATTTGAGATATATTTTACAAACGTAATATCAAATAGAAAGAGTGTATTACTAACTAGTTTTTAATATTAAAGTCACTAATTTTAATGCATATTTTACACTTATTCCATATTTTCAAACATGAATTTTCACTTTCGCATTCGCGTGCGTGTTGAATCACGCGATAGATTTTTGCAAAAATATTGACAATGATTTTACAAGTTGTTGGATTTTACCAGAAGATAATTAAACTGAATAGATCATTTTCAATAAGCAGTGAATTAATGTAAAGTATTTGAGATTTATTCAGACTTTTCAATTATGGGAATTCAAGTGTCGCGTTTGGAAACCTGCGGAATCAGTCACCGGACTTAAAAGCAGAAATTTAGCTATTTATGGACTACACAAGTTATAATGCAATCTCTGTAGCTGCAGCGGACACAGTGATTGACTGTGAACCACATATTTTTCGAAAAAAGAAGCAACTTAAGAGAAAATGTCATGTTTTTGGCATTTCAGAGTTATTGTAATGGCTGGTTGTTGTTTTTTTATTTACTGAAGAATGATTGTTGCCTCATGATTATGTTACCAAGCAACATGACATATTGATTAACCAGTGCTTTTTAGTTTTATTCTTGGCTGGTTATTCAGGGCAAATGTAATATATAATTGTATAAAACTAATATCAGAAATAATTAAAATTATGAATTTTTGTTTTACGTTTAGGTTATTCATGCATTTAACAAAAATTATACTAATTTTCTTAATTGGCTAACTAGTTTTCTAGATGAGAAAACACATTTTCTTAATAAGTTTCAATACAATTCAAAACTGTCTTTCTAAAACATGAAGTTATTTGAAAATTATTTCGACATTATTTATTAATTCTACTTTTATTTAGACATAAATAATGAATGATCCCTTAATTCAGACATTGTGTTTTTAAAACTGAATATCGTTCGCTGAAACTGCCTATGGTGGAAACCTGTCTGTGGTGGAAAATGTGACTTTTTCTGAACCGTTTACGACATTCGTTGTTTCTTCCTTTTTTTTAAAACAAAACCTCCCTATGCAGGAAAATCACTCTTTGGTGGAACGTTTTTCTTGTCCCTGAGATTCCACCATAGACAGGTTTCACTGTGTTATCATTTACATTAGAGTTGAAGTTAAACATTTCCAGGTGTACATGCACTTTGTCGCATCGCAAACGACTTTGAATGTTCACATTTAACGCGGCCATATTTGATTTCAAATTTATTAAAATAAATGAGCTTGGAATAAGGAAAGTATAATAGGGGATTTAACAAGTTTAAGATTGGATTCAGCAAATTAAAACAGAGGTATCAATTTTATAGTTAGCTACGCGGGATCCCGGTCGTGCCGCGGCGCATTCGGCACGCAGCGGTTCGATTGCCGCGACTGGAGATCAAGTGAGAGACTGAAAGTCATTGACACATTGTAACCTACCGTGAGCTGAATGCTCATTGCGAGGTTCGTTAACATGAGGCAAGTTATAATTTCGTGTGCCATTTATATTTATTGCCATGTACATGGCGCGTAATGCGAAAATCAATAGCAATGATCGGAAGAAAGGTAGAAATATAAAAAGCATGCTCACAGGCTTTTATTTCAATGGGCATAGAGCCAAGATCAATTATAACCCACTGCCACTATCCTCCAAGATGATTCCGGACGAGAGAGATTGATTTTAAGCGAATGGTAAGCGGTTGCGAACGAGACGCACGGGGCGACATGTCGCCTCGCGCATGATAATTATTGTAGAAAGCATTTCTGTTGTTGCTTGGCTTACATTCAAACACCACCCAGAAAGAGAGGCCCTAAGTGCTCTACAAACTTAGTTGGGTGGGGTGTTGAAATTAAATTTATATGTTGAGGGTACGGCGGCCATCTTGTGGAAAGTGGACGCGCGCAATGTGTACAAGAGAAACGAAAGATCTTGCGAGTGAAATGCATGTATATGTACACACAAAGCACTCGGATGTTGTCATCTAAATGGAAATGGAGTCGAGGTAGGGGTTGTTTTGCTAATAAGGGTTGTATGGACGTGAAGAGACAAAGGAAAATGGCGCCCGTTTCGAAAAAGTGCAATCGCGCTGATTGCGATGCTAGCTTTCACAATTTCACATGCACAATAATTTAGAATGTTGAATTCCCTTCATCTTCTATAAAGTCTGATGCCGGACTTTATTTTTAATAAGCACATCAAATTGATATTTTGAAAATACACCGACAGCGTAGTGTCGTGACGACACGTTTGCGTGGACAATTCAAACTGCCGCGTGCAGATTTCAACCTAACTTTGCAGGAATATGTACCTGAACACTATTGATACCTAATATACATGTTCAACATTAAAACTTTATTTGGGAAAATAATATTCATTATTTAAAACGGCGCAAAAATGTATCGCGTGTAGATAAAAATACGGATCGGTTATAACAAATTCGGGACAGTTTTACTTGTATGGTTAAAAACTGTGTTAATAACTGTGATGAAAACTGTTAATGTGTGGGTAAATGGACTTTTAATTCGGGTTTAAAAACTGTACAGTTTAATTGATACGGTTGAAAACTGTGCAAAAGCGTATCGCGTTTTTGGGCAAAAACACGTATCGGTATGAGAACTAGCATAGTTAAATTTGTGTGGGTTAAAACTGTGTTAATAAATGTGTTAAAAACTGGTGGTATGTTGGTAAATGGATATATAATTTGTTAAGCAAAACTCCATAATTTAATATATAGCATTAAAAACTGAAAACAATGTATCGCGCGCGCGGTTTTAAAATAAAGGATCGGTTAAAAAACACTGTACAGTTTAACTAGTATGATTAAAAACTGTAATAATAACTGTGAAATGTAATGAAACAGTTAAATTGAGTTGAAAAACTGCACATAAGATTGAAAACTGCAAAAATCTATCACCGTACGTGCATATAAAAAGACGTATCGGTTAACAAAAACTACAGTTTAACTAGTATGATTAAAAACTGGTAATAACTGTGTAAAAACTGCTGGTGTTTGGTGTAATGGGACAGTTGATTTGAGTTTATAAACTGCACAGTTTAATTCATAAGATTAAAAACTACAAAAATTCTATCTCGCGCGCGGTTAAAAAGACGTATCGGTTAACAAAAACTGTACAGTTTAACTAGTATGGTTAAAAACAGTGGTGATAATTGTTCTAATTGCTGGAGATGTGTGAGTGAATGGACAATTAATTTGAGTTGGAAAACTGTTTAATTAAATTATACGGATAAATTTTGCGCTGAAAACCTATCGTGTGTTTCAATTAATATACGGATCGGTTAAAACACCCGTACAGTTTAACTTGAGTGGTTAAGCACTTTGCTAATAACTATGTAAAAACTGGTGGTTTGTTAGTAAAGGGTCAGCTAGTTCAATGTTGGCTGGGCTCATAAACTGTTCGCAATGAAAGGATAATACCGTAATAAATGTTTGCGTAAAACAAATCGCATGTCGGTAAAAAGATGGATACGTTAAAAACAAACTGCAGTAGTTAAAACTTATGAAACTGATAATGAATGGCAGTTTTTAGTTAAGTGCTTTGTGTTTGCAGTGCATCATTTGTTTGGGGACATTTGCACAGCGACAATCGACCGACTGGTTGCACGCGTTGCTCGATCCGCACGCGCACTGTAGCGAATAAACTGATTGTGTTGTCTCTAATTTCGAATGAAGATGAGGTGGAATCAGTTAATTGCCATGTGTGTTCAATGAAACAAAAGCCTGGAATCGATGCAAACCAAACAGAAAGCCTAACAATGGCCGCCGTTGGGAGTGGTGTTGCGCGACACACCTAAAGTGGTATTCGCATCTGGTCACCGGTTCAACGAGCGGTTTAGCTTTCATAATCGACCCGTTTAATTGCCAGTGCAATTAAGCCGGAAATCATGGCGTTCCAATCAATGCATCGATCCATTTGTATCGATCAATAGTGTAACGTGACCGCCATTGATAGGTCAGCGCGGCGAGGGCTGTGCGAAAGCGCCATCTCGTGGCCAAGTGCTCAATGACATACGCGAACGAATCTGAAAATTAGCTACAAAAATTATAATGAGCAGTGATAAAACTTGATCATTAATATTACCAGTGAAAATATAACTAGTCTACTATTAATTAACTGCTAAAAATGTTAACTTGGTTTATTTTAAAGAAATACAATTACAAAAAATTATCTAACCAAAATTTACGGATTATTTGAAGTTAAGTGTAAACATTTAAAGTAATTATGTAAATATTTTTGTATATGTATAATATATACAAAATATTACATTTAATTTGTAATTCCAGAAAGATTTATAAAACAAATAATAATTTAATAAAATTAGCTTAGCGTGTAAAATATTGGACATGCGTAAGCTATGATAATGCATAATGACTTGTAATAATAATTATTATTATTGTTAACATTTGTAATAATAAATATAAATTCCATAATTACTTTAATTTGAATTACAAAAATAAACTAAAATTAATTTACAGTAAGGATGTTAGAAATTTCATTCATTATGATAGCTTACAGAATATTATTAGAAAATTTGTATTTAATATGGTAATAATAATTATTTTATTTCCAGATTAAATATAAGGAAGAGAGCAACACAAATTGCAAACAAAATATTTCTTATAAGTGGTATAGGAAAAAATCAATTGAAATAAATAAACAAAGATGTCCACCTTTATAACATTTGTCTTCTGTTTGACAAGTGTTTTTTTTAAAGTAGGCTTAATCGAATAAAGTTGGAAAGAATGTGACTTATAATTGAGGAAACGAAGAAAAGAAAGCAATTGTTTGTCAGTGGTGCACTTATCTTGGCAACATTTGCTGTCAGATAACTAATGAGTGTGGCAAAACGCTTCTTAACGGCGGCCATGTTGACAGTCATAGTTATTGTCACTGGCTTTTATAATGGCAGCAAGACTTTTTATGGTGAAACCTCCATGCATAGTGCTAGCACCGGGGTCAAATGCACCGCAAATTAACAGTCACGTGACCAGTCAATAACGCATCACAAGGTTTTCGTAACAATGCATGACTCTTACTAATGCACATTCAATATACATAAAACACTTTAACTTTGTTTATAAACTACTATGTAATCATATTGACAATTGCATTGTGGCATGATATTAGAAACGTTTAAATACAAACTGATATCGAGTGTAACAGAGAGTGTTGTTACATTTAAGAGTTTTTAATGATGTTAACATGTTGATGTTAATCTTGTTGACATTGTTGTTGCTGTTGTTGTTGTTGTTGTTGTTGTTGTTGTTGTTGTTGTTGGTGTTGTTGTTGCTGCTGCTGTTGTTGTTGCTGTTGTTGATGCTGATGTTATTGTTGTTAATAGTGTTAACATGTTAATGTTGATATTGATTCTAATGTTGTTAATGTTGTTGATATTTGTTATGTCAATGTTAACATTTTTGTATTGCATTTTAGATATTACTTTATTAGTGTTGTTGTTGCTACTGCTGTTGTAGTTGTTGTTGATGTTATTGTTGTTAATGTTGTTAACGTGTTAATGTTGAAATTTGTAATGTCAATGTTGACTTAATTGCTATTAATCGTGCAGTTATTGTTGTTAAAGGTTTTGAAATGTTGATGCTAATGTTGTTAAGGTGTTAACATGTTACTGCTAATGTTGACATCATATTGTTATTACTGTGTTGTTGATGTGAAAGTTAGTGTTGTTGATATTAATTTTGCAGTTAATATTGTTAATAATGCTATTCTCATTATTGTAAATATTAACATTGTTGTTAAAGCTTTTTATTGCTTTTTATGTTATTGTTATTGTTGTAAGTGTCATGGTTAACACTGTTGTTATTGTTGTGGTAATGTTGTTCTGATTGTTGATGTTTTTATCGTTGCATGCAATTTTTGATGTTTTTCTACCATCAGTTAGGTCCAGGTGGCGCTTTCAACAAATCAGACAAGGACCACGACAAACACTAATTTCGTACGCTTTGGTTCTCCTATATCCCACTAGATGGCGTAACAAGTCAACATTCCATTTCGAGTGCTATAGGCTTGCTTTTAGTTTCCCGCTCAAAACTTGAACGCTCGTACCTTCTAAACTTCTCAACGAAACTTCTTGAAATTTTACAGGTAGGTGCAAAAGTATGTTATTCAACCGCTCTCAAAGATTCATTGAAATCGGACGTCTAGAAGTATATTATTTAAATTATTTTCGCCGCGAAATGTTGATTTCAAACATGAAACTTGTAAAATATTTGTCGCCAAGAGAAAAGAAGGTGATGTTCCCATATGCTTGGGTGTTGAATATATCGTGCAACTAACTTATCTAGCCGAGTTTGTTTGAACAACGAATGCAATTTCCCTACAGGAGATGTACGGATAGCAACATGCACTCACTTGAGTCGGTGCATTGCACGATGCTCACAATCCGACCTTTCCCTTCTTTTCTTATTATTTCGCCTCTTTCATTCGCTCGTGTCCCGAGGTCCTTGGCCTCTTATATTTGAAATTGGAGCCACTAATTTGCACAAACGAATGCCAAGCAAAGGCGATTCGAATAATACCGGTCGCAACTCCACATCTTGTTGTTCCGTATTCTTACCACAAACATTCAGCATAATTTCCTAATGCATTTCATAGAAAAACTACTCCTAATTTAGGTTTTTGTCCGAATTGCAAAACATCAAATCATTTATTCTTGTGATCATGTGTTGAAGCGCATGTCGGCATCCGTGACAAATTCCAGGCGACGTATGTCAAACATAAATTTGAAATTAATTCCTTTTGGTACCTTTCAATTAAAAGGGCTTCTGTCTAATAATGTTATTTTAGTTATAGCCATATAAGCAAAAAAATAGTGTATAATAGAACGCGTGAAGCTAACTAACCATTCAGCGCTTTAGCAGGAAGTGGACAACACGCATCTTAAGGGATTTGGATTTTTGTTATTCGATATATTTCACTACCAAGTTAGTCAAATATTAGTATGGTTACATCTTTTTCTAATCACGTTTGCTAAATTGGTTTTAATTATTTCGTAAAATTTTTAATTTTCTAAAAATGCAATATACGCACGTTAAATATACAGCAAATAAATGGTAACAGGAAATATTAGCACAAATATAATTTAAAACATAGTAACCAATAAAATTGACAAGTTGCTGTTAATTTATGATGTCTAAGAAAAATTTACTGTGCGTAGTGCAAACACAAACTCAACGCTCGCGCATAAACTGAACGCACGCTCAAATTGCTCACTTTCTTCGCATTGCACGTTTTTATATGAATTAAATATAGAAAATACATGATTGACTCTTGTTTACTAATATAATATTTACATTTGTTTAATTGACATGAATGAGTATGGAAAATTGGTGATATTTAATATGGAGCCTCAAACCCGCGACACGAGTGCTATCGTGATTTTTGTCGCGCGACATCTTTCCCGGTTCAAATTCTTACAATTGCCTGTTGAACCTGAAGATTTCCTCGCATGTAAGACACACCCCTGAAGATAATATCGTACAGTTGCACACAATTCTTTTCCCCGAACAGGTAAAAAATGGGATTGTATAAATCGGCATTTTATCCGCATGCGCGGTCTAATTGAATGAAATTTATTTAGCCGGTCTTTTCTAGCTGATAGCCAGAGAAAGCGGGTAAGGGAAACAGGGTGAGGGGAAAAACACAAGATATTCGTATTTGAAATAATGGTTTGGATTGAAAATGGAGCCGAGTTTGCTCACCGGAGTGTGGTTTTCTCGGAGCTGCGCGATCGCAACCTGACAAATGAACACGCGTAATCTGCGAAGAAAAATCGGCGACGTTGACTGATGGACGTGTAATTACGATCAGTCACTCGACTGTGATTCGCTCGCTTGAATCTCGCACCCACTGAGCACAAACACCTCGCTGTACCATGGCTATACGGTCTGCGGCTCGACTTTTACTTTCCCACTTAGCTTCTGTGTCCGGCAGTGAAGCCGAACCCCAGCCTCCCATCTTAATCGATCCTGGCTACTCCTCCTAACCCCGACATTCCATGTAACAACCCTGATGAGAAAAGATCCTACTTCTTACGTTCACCTCACCTGCAACATCCTGAATATCAACTAAGGTTTCCGAAAAAAGGTGGCGCTTTTTGAGAAAATCACAAAAAGTCGCTCCGAACGCATTCGGAGCAGCTAAAAAACCAAGTCATTCAAACAGGTGGCTTATACACATCACATCACTAGTTCCAATTCACTAAATAGAACTGGAAATCACTTAGTATATACAGATTGGAACACTCCCTCCGAAAATAGAGCTATCTCAATTTTCACCGGAACCATTTTCGTGTAAATAACGATAGCACAATGTTCAAAGCATCAATAATATGTACATGAAACAATTCTTATCAATGCTTTAACGTTTTTGTTAGGGATTGTAAAATAATTTAGGACCCCAAATTAACTAGGAAATGAATATTGAAGGAGCGATAGAAATGCGGCAAGCGACAACCTGTCGTGCGGAATGACAAAAAGGAAGCTGGAAAATGATGTAATAAATTTACATAAGCAAATATTGTAGTTTAGATAGATAAATACTATTGTTCTGAAGATTATATAAAATCATTCCAATTAATTGATTAGATATAACATGGGAGAGAATTTTATTCCTGCACAAGCATGACATCATCGGAGCAAAAGAAATGTTATATAATACACCTGTATTTTTTTATTTCATGCTATTTATTAACTTATACGTTATTGTTTAAGTATATTTAAATTAGTACTTCATTATGATTTTATATCAATTTTAAAAGTAAATGTTAACCGTAAATACTTGACCACTCGCGCACATGTCATTTTTCGCAAAAAGTTCTAAAATAAAATCTATTTAGTAAACAAGTCAAATTTATATGCAAATTATTTTAAAGTACCTTCATTGTAACACATGCACATTATATTATTAACATTATTTAATAATTAAAGGTTTTAAAACATAATTTACAGTGGTTTCAAGTTTTGGAGTTGACGTTTCAAAACGATCGATTCAACAAAATTTTCTTAATTTATATTTTAAATATGGTCCTTCTGGAAGAAGTGTATTACATAATATGTAACAGTTATAAAATGACATCGTTTACTATACTGAATAAATTTAAAAACCTATTTTGTAACGATTGTGATGGATTAATGACAATTTCTGCACACGCGAGTGATATCGTGTAAATTTCCTTCGTAAGGCTGCCTGGGATTAATTATTAGGGTTTTTGTGGGAAACTTTTTGGGGGTACATTACGAGAAGTAATAGATATTAAATAGGGGCATGGGACACGAGTGAAACGAACCAATTGCACATTTGCAGCGCAATCCGTGAATAATGGACATTGTCGCGACAGATCGCTTTTCTTCACGTTTGGTTGTTCGACTCTGATGAAAGCTAAAAGTCGGGATATTTCTTTGGCTTGATGGCCGACCACTGACTGGCATTGGCAATTGCTAATCGTTTCTGGGTCTTTTTGACCATTTTCCACCCGACCATCACTCTACGCGCTCCGCGAGATCCCCAATTGCCTGCGATCCTCTCTATACCGCTGAGCTCTGCGGAGTGCTTTCCAGGCACCACTCTGAATTCCGGATTTCGATGTCCGGTTTCAGCGAATGGCCACTAATTGTCAACGTACGATCGGTGCCAAGTGGCCACTAATGGGCCAACGAGGAGCATTTCTTGTGGAAAGTCATTGGGCTGCGGCAAGAAACAAAACCGCAATTGCGGCTAAGCGAACAAACCGCGTAGCGATTGATTAGCCATCAATCGCTTTCTTGGCATTGCAATTGCAACTTTCTTGCACCAAATGCTCCATGCAATGCTGTTTCAGCTTGCAAGATAGATAGGGAAGTGGGAACAGTGCCACCTGGCGGCCTGTTCCCGCTTCCCGCGGACCCATTCACGCATGCATACATTTTTATCAAATTCATATGTAAATGAGAAAATTATTACATTGGAACTATTTCTCACTCTGATATTGGTACATTATATGCTAATGGATCAATGCACTATGTATTTATTGCACCACCTGGTGAAGCTGTCGTGCAATAATGTATGTAATGACGACAAAGAAAAATTGACAAAAATCATGATTAAGGATTTTCTGACTTTCATTTGAGCAAACAATTTCTAATCGATCAATGTACTATAGCTTTTAAATTACTAGAATATTACGTAATGAGTCCTAGGTACGTGCAGTAAAACTTGTCAAAGTTGGAATCGCAAAGACTTTAGCGATTTTTCCAAGTTTACCTTCTCGGACTTATTTTACTGAATTATTTTTCTTATATGAAGCAGAATTTTACTACAATAAGTAACAAATTCCACTAGTAATATATTTTGATACCTGGTTGATCCTGCCAATAATCATACATGCTTTGGTATTAAGCCGGTGGCAAACACGTGGAACTACTGATTTTGAAATGAAGCAGCCGACAGGGACACAACAATTTTTTTTTGTCATTCTATCAATATTTTGGGGATAGGGAGAAAAAAAAACAGGAAATTGCAAACTGCTGATTGCAAAGCCATTAATATCTTTCTCGGCATTTGAGTAAGTGAAATTCTCATCGGCAAGCGAAATTAAGGGCCGCAGGGCGCACTCTCATCGAAAGCGTAACGAAATGATCGAACAGTGAAAAACTACCACCCATTTCTGGTGAATGTAATTGCGGCATAGGGAAAAAATTAATCATAAATATGTGTTGAATTTGTAAAGTTGTACCGGAAAAAAAAATCTCAATGCGGAAAATGAGCGGAATTAGACGCACAGCATTGAAATGAAAAGTAATTATGGTGCGAATGAGCAACATATCAGCATTACCTTAATTCCACTCAATAGACACATTGGACTCAATAATAAAATATGGTAATTTTAATTTGAAATTATTCAAATATTGTGTATGTCGCGAGTTGTACGTTTCATGATTTTTCGTGAAAACGCTGCAACTACTGGCTTCCCAATTTTGCTTTTTACTTGCTTTTTGCCTATTATTTGATGTTAATCAATAAAAACTATTTTCTGTAAAAAACAATTGTCATTTTCAGGGTCTAAAACATAAAATAATGCATATTTTGTGAGTTGTTGCACGATTTTTCGCAAAAGCGCTCTAACTACTGCATTTAAAATTCTCTTTTATACTTGCTTTTTGTCATTAACAATTAGATGTTACCCAGTAAAAAGTCACTCCCAGTAAAAATATCTAACCGTTTCACGGTCAAAATGTTTAAATATTGTATATTTTTCGAGTTTTTCACAGTTTTTCACAAAAGCGCTCCAACTAATGACTTACCATTTCAGTTATCTTTGCATTAATGCACTATTCATATGATTTTTGGGTTTGCAATTGCTTATTGGGATATAATTAGTTCAACTCAATCGTTATTTATTCCTTGCAAAGTATATTTTGTTGTTTATGGGTTAAAATTGTAAAATATTGTACATTTTGCAAAGTATTTTGGGATTTTTCATAAAAGCGCTTCAACTATCGGCTTTCAAATTTGGATTTTCTTCTTTTTCTAAATATTATATGGAATTTTATGGTCTTTTATTTGCTTATTATCAACAAAATTGTGTGTAGATTAATAAAAAAATATTATCTTTCAGTTTGAGGGTCAAAAAGTTGAAATATTGCATAATTCACGAGTTGTTGCTTGCATTTTAGTAAAAGCGCTCCAACTACCAGCCTCCAATTTCGGTTTTCTTTATTTACCTGCATTTTACAAGCGAATGTTGAGGTTTTTACTTGCTTATTGTCAACAAATTGCCTAATACTTTTCGTTTTAAATGCTGAAAAAGATTGTTATATGGTCTGAAGGCATTTGAACAGCTTGTTAAGTACACACACAGCAACTGGGTGCAATTAACGAATAGCTTTAGGGATCAAATAAAAATGATGTAAGAAGAAGAAAAAGTTTTTTGGACAATTGGTTTCCGACTTTGAAATGGCAGAGAAAGAAAATTCCCAGTTGATGACTGCAATAAAGGTGTTGATTTTACGACTGACAACTTTTACAACACACTGGATTCTTGTTCCAGGTGAAGATTGGTGTTTTTCTTATCTACTCCTGCTACTGATTTTATAGTTTTTTTTTGTGTTAGATAGGAACTTTTTTGTGGAAATTATCAAAAGTTTTCAAACTAAATTTGTAAAGTAAAATTAATTTAATATGAAAATTAGTACAATTGTGGGATATAGTATTATAAAGCGAAACCTGTCTATGGTGGAATCCCAACAGACAGATAAATTTTCCGCCATAGACAGGTTTCCACTATAGACAGATTCCAACATAGACAGGTTTTATGTCGTGCTATGTATTCATATTGACCAACAAAGTTTCCACCACAGACAGGTTTCCATAATAGACAGGAGTCATTGTATGTACAAAATACGCATGTGGGGGTGTAGTTAGTGGAAACCTGTGTGTGGTGGAAATCCTGTCAATGGTGGAAAACTTAATTTCTGAACCAATTGCCAGAATGATAAACTAAAGAAAAAACTTTTTATGTTGGAAAACCTGTATATGGTGGAAAACCTAATTTTTGTTAGCCAATTAACAGGTTGAAAAACTACAGAAAACCTGTCTATGTTGGCAAAAGTTTGCTAACCAATTGAGAGAATGATAAATTGAAGAAAATACTGTCAATGTTGGAAAACCTGTCTATGGTGGGAAGCCTGTGCATGGTGGAATCCTGTCTAGGGTGGGAAACCTGTCTATGGTGGAAATACCCCCCTTACGGATAAGATTTTCTGGCCAGATCTGGCAGGGTCTGTTCTGATCTGGTGCCAGATCTGAACAACCAGATACAATATACAATCAGATCTGAAACTCGTAATCAGATCTGGGGACAGATCTGTAACAGGAGATCTGATTTTCAAGCATATCTGAAACTCGTAATCAGATCTGTTACCATATCTGCAACAGCAGATCTGATTTTCAAGCATATCTGAAACTCGTAATCAGATCTGTTACCAGATCTGTAACAGCAGATCTGATTCTCAAGCATACCTGAAACTCGTAATCAGATCTGTTACCATATCTGCAACACCAGATCTGATTCTCAAGCATACCTGAAACTCGTAATCAGATCTGTTACCATATCTGCAACAGCAGATCTGATTTTCAAGCATATCTGAAACTCGTAATC
>JAQIWR010000149.1:0-27569 GCA_034695945.1 Glomeris hexasticha
AAGTCACGAAGAAAGCAAGTGGTGTCGAAGTTTGACCGTAGATTTATCGAGACCCTCATAATTGATGCTCCCCTGGCTTTCTGGATAGGGGGCCATCGAGTAATTACGTCTAAACGCTCTTACAGGCAAACTTTGACGGTTAATAACTTTTTTTTACTAATTTTTACACAGATTTCGTTGCACCACTTGCTTTCTTTGTGACTTTTCTTCAGATAGTTTAAGTTTCAGGGTACCTTGCAAAACCGTGTCAGTTCACCTTTAAGTCATCCTGTGCTGCTTTATTTTTGCGATACATATTTTCAATGCAAATTTTAAATTACATTTTCTCCATTATGCATATAAACTTACAGTTGTATCAAAATGTTGCTAAATTTTAATTTGCAGACATTTGCAAAAGTGCATCGAAGTGAAAGAAGGGAGATAAATAGAAATGCAAGTTGAATGAATGCAGGTTGAATGAATGGATGCCATGTGAATGAATGAATAGGATGAAGTTTGCAGAGTTTTGAGCAAACTGAATGCAAGATCCAAAGTTTCAGGATGTGTAAATAAATAAGTAAGTAAGTAAATAGGATAAAAAGTGAAAGATAGGCCTAAATACAAAGATGTTTTAGAGATTAATTTTGGCGCCGAAAACAACTACACAAAGGCCACTATTCAAGGCTTGATCCTATTAAAAGTGACACTTATCAATCTTGCTAAACTCGTGTTTAGCTCCCCCTGGCGATTAAAATAATCCCCTAATTGTTTCTGCATTCCCAAGGTCACCAAACTTTTTATAACGTCGTCTGCTTTTAAATAAGCCTATTTTTAATGGAGGTGGAAAAACTTTTGATTGATATTTCGGTGACAACTTTGGTGACGTGTTGCCTAAATCAAGCGTCTTCAATAAGTAGGAAAACTAAACTGCAAAGTCACGAATTTTTCCCAAAATTGTTATGGGAGAAAAAAATATATATTTATTTAATAAAAAAACATGTTTTGTGAAGTTGGAATGTCGGCCATTTTGGATTTTAAGACGCATTTAAAATGGTCGTTATCGCATTTTTCCATATATATTACTCCATTATCCAGTGAACCTTAGACTCAGTAATGATATGTGAACCGTGTCTGGCAACACAGTCAGTATATTCAATTCTAAGAAAGGAATTATTATTTTTTTTTTTATTTGGGGGAATTAATTTTATTGCTTTTGAAATTGGATATATCAATGTAATTAGCATTAATTTATTGCTGCAAAGGTTAATTGCTACATGGCATTTTAAACTGAGAAAATGTAAAAAAGAAAACCGTATGAAAAATGAATTTGTTGGAACTCCAACAGTTGGAGCGTTTTAGTAAAATTCGTCATTTTTGAGTTTTATTCCCAACTTTTATTTTTCCATTATTAATGTGATTATTTGCTGGTGATTAATACGTACAAAAACTAATTTAAACACTTACCTAATTGCCTAATTATGCAAATATATATTCAATTAACTTTAATCATTCTTAATTAATTTTTTATTCTCACTACTAACTATGTATTTTACAACACAATTTGTTAACTTTTAATATTGCAGTAATATGGCAGTTAGTAAATAAACATAATATTACTGAGAATATTTATTGTCAATTTAACGCTGTTGATTTGCCGCTATATCTCAACAGCGCTTTTTGGCGCGCCACCTGGTGTAGAAAATCGAAGTGATACCAATGTTATTACAGCATTACAATTTGCTTTGCTGCATGGTGTGTTAATCTGTAAATGTTGTGAAAAACGTTGATACAGTCTGTTTTAAAATTTTACATTTGTGCTGTTGTTTACGAATTTAATCAACAGCTTATTTCGGTGCGCCACCTGGTATCCAAATTGATAACCATTTTCGTAAATTTAATTTTACTTCAAATCATTTTTTATACATACCGTACAAAGTTGTGCAAAGATTGGGGAAAACGTTGTTATAGACAAATTAATATATGTGCTGCTGATTTGGAATTTAATCAACAGCTTATTTCGCTGCGCCACCTGGTATCTAGATTGATTACCATGTTGAAAATGTACTTTAATTATACATGCTGTACATAGTTGTGTGCAAATATTGGGGGAAAACGTTATTGTTATAGACTGTTTTAAAACAAATAAATATTTGTGCTGTTGATTTGGAATTTAATGAACATGCAGTGCTTTTGAACACGCCACCTGGTGTAAAAAGTCGTAGCGATACCAATGTTATTATATTACATTTTGCTTTCCTTGTACTGAATTGTGTGGAAAACGTTGACACAATCTGTTTTAAAGTTTTACATTTGTGCTGTTGATTACGAATTTAATCAGCAGCTTATTTCGGTGCGCCAGCTGGTATCTAAATTGATAACCATGTTGTAAATTTAATTTTCCTTTGATTATATGCATACTCTACATAGTATAAGTTGTTGTCATGTTTGTATCGATACGTATTGTATCGTATCGTGTATTGTACATGAGCGCCACCTGTTGTTAAGTTAGTAAAGAAATCAGTTCGACTCAGAGGCTGGTGGAGCTATAAAAAAACACCACAGTTGTTATAAACCGTTTTAAAACGAATTAATAATTGTGCTGTTGATTTGGAATATAATCAACTGTGCTTTTGAGCACGCCACCTGGTACCTAAATTGACAACCACGTTGTAAATTTAATACTACTGTACATAGTTGTGCAAATATCGGAGAGAAGAGAAACGTTGTTATAGACCGTTTTAAAACAAATAAATATTTGTGCTGTTGATTTGGAATTTAATCAACAGCGCTTTTGAGCGCGCCACCTGGTATCGAAAATAAGAACCATTTTTTTCTTATTTTCTGGCTGATGAATGTGGAAATTCATGGAGTAAGTTATGAAGTGTGTTTTGGAAGTGTTTGGTTGGTATGGTTGGAAGGGGGCGGGGCTATAGTTGTGACGTCACAATGTTAGTAGCGTGTTTCGACTGCAAACCAAGTCGTTTATTGGTTTACTGCGGTCGTTTATTTTCATCTGATACCTGCAATTACATAGGATACATGGGTTGGTGTTGACGCCATTTTTCCCTTCTCTCCTGACCTTATATATAACTAATGTTTACGATTATTTCCCCGTCATTAACGATATCACTACAGGGTGAGAAAAAAGTTGAGCACTCACTTTTTTATTTATTATTATTATTATTAATATTACATGTTTCATGAATGTAATGCAGCTATTTTATTAAATCTGTTCTATAATTGCAACTATAAGCCTACATTGTTCTTACATTGCTCATTGTTTGTGGTTTCAGTTTTTCAATTTTTAATCTTTTTCCTTCAGATGTTTTTACCCAACTAAAATATTTACTTTGTTCATGTGTATACTTCCTGTTTCCTCTTTTCAACAGATTTTTTAAAAATAGGAATTGTTCTTATTTAAAAGTTTTTCTCCTTCATATTTTTGTTTTTATTTTTATTTATTTTTTGTTGTAATTATCACATTTTTGTTTAATGAATTGTGCCAGAAGTTACTCCTTTATTTTAGCATAACTTTCTATTAGAAATCTTGTCAAACCTGTGTTTAAATATGCAAACTTTTTTGTTGTTTATCTAATGCAATTTGTTTCACATTTTCCACTACTTTGTTTCGATCATTTCAAATTTTGTTTATTGCTTTAGTTTATTTTTTATTTTTAAGAAAACGTTTCACATTATTATTTGTATCAATCACATTTTTCTATAGCATACAGTTGCATTTTTATTACTATATACACATGAGCGTTTCCTACTTGAATTGTACCGGATTTTACAGCGCCACCTGGCTGCCGAGTCCACCTGTTAACACCAAGGTTTACACTTGCTGACTTTAGGTGGCGCTGCAAAATACAGAAAACTCATCGAAAATTGGACTGAATTTGCTCTTTTAGCAAGGGAGATATGTGGAATTCAATAAATTGACTCGCTCGTTCGCACGATACATGATCTCAAGTTCAAATCCCAACATGTCCAAACTTTTTTCTTTTTTTCTTTTTTTAAATTTTACTAATACGTTCGACTAACTGTAATCCGTATGTCATTCGATGTAATTTCTTTTTTTCACATTGAAATGACATGTATTTAACGTCAACTGTTTAATTTAAATTGTTTAATTTAAACACGTTTTCGGCCAGATTTTAATTCGGTGATTAATAGGGTTACACTGCCGGTTTCAATTAGGTGATTGCATTATTCATAACGTTTTAAAGTGATGCAGTTTTGATTGTTGGAACCCTCTGAAAGCCGGCATCATTAAGAAGACTAATGATCATTGGCCATTTTTCTTGTCACGCTTCATCGGCCATTTTCATTTTCCCACGAAAACCGATTGTCACCACCAGGAAACTCTCTCTCTATAACAGCATATGCACATATGCGCATGCGCAGTAGAGCGTTGCGTCATTTTTCACGGTCCAATCTGTGTGTGTGTGTCACGTGACAAACGATGTAAGTTGGGGCGAAATGGACCAGTTGGAACAACAAGTTTGCTCGGTGGCACAGGTTGTGACGTCAGCCGGTAACTTTTTTTAATTAGCTTTTTGCGGTGGTCGGATGGATGAAGCGCCGCAGGT
Source organism: Glomeris hexasticha (assembly GCA_034695945.1). Lineage (NCBI taxonomy): Eukaryota > Metazoa > Arthropoda > Diplopoda > Glomerida > Glomeridae > Glomeris > Glomeris hexasticha. The sequence continues at coordinate 4,569 of JAQIWR010000149.1, forward strand.
CACGTGTTTGTTCCTCCTGTTGTTGACATGGGCCGTCAATATTTAATCGTTGATCTTTGGGGGCCAGGCCCCTTCTTTCTTTCATCTTTGCCGAACAAACTCTCCAATCCATCCATCCAACAATCTTTTTGTTGTAATTTTCTTCTCTTTCTTCCATCGATGGGACAAAAATCGAGCATTAAAACAAAACCACGCCCCCTACCTAATATATAAAACATTCTGCACAAATAACGGATAACATATGAAAAAAATAAAAGTAATATTTTCAGAACAATTTGTAATTTCAATTGAATGCTTAATTATATAAAAAGTTTGAACATGAATTTTATACACATTGTTATTTAAAAGGGGTTTTTATACACGATTTGAAAGGGCATTTTATATATACTGTAATTTGAAAATGAAATTTTATACTTTAATTTTGAAAGCAAATTTTATGGAGCATTGTAATGGAGCAATTATTAGTTGATATAATGTAGAGTGGAATTGCTTTCTACTCTACAAATTTTATGGATATTTAGTATAATTTGAAATGGAATTTTATACATATATAGGCCTATATTGTAATTTTAAAGGAAATTTTATGCACAATTTTGTAGAAAAATAATTTATACATGTAACCCTAATGTGAAAGGGAATTTTATACAGTGTTGTAGTATGCAAGGGAATTTTATGCACAATTTGAAAAAGATTTTATGTACAAATAATTTAAAAGGGAATTTTATACATGTATTATAAATTGGAAGGGAATTTTATACATATTTTGTAATTTGAAAGGGAATTTTATACATATATTATATAATTTGAAAGGGAATTTTTATGAACAGTATAAAATGGATTGTATGTTCAAATTTTGTACAAATTATGGGCCAAAAAGTATTTGCTCTGAAAATTTGAAAAACCTGTTTTTCGCCCATAACAAAAATTATATCAATGCTATCCAAAAATGCGCGATGCAGTTCTCTGTGGAATAACACGTAAAAAATTAATCTGAAAACCGATTTTGATTATCTACTTCCGGTAATTAGCTAGCTAATGCGTACTACCAGAAAAATGACCAAAAGTAGCCAATATTCACGAATTATTTCCCGGGTCGCTATAAACCGCACCATAACAAACAATACGGCAAATAAAAGAGCGTATTTTTAACTATTAGGCCCAATTTGATGGTGATCAAGGCCCCTGGTGGCCTTGAGCTGCGCCGAATTTCCGAACACCACTTTTGGAAACGCAAAAAATCGTCTAGCCTTAATATTATGCATGTTCAATTGAATTTATAAAGATATGCAGAATTATTTGAAAGCAGATATATATTATGCAGAATTATTTGAAAGCAGATATATTATGCAAATACATTTTATGAATTTGTTATGCGCAATTGATTAGTAGCTATTGAGCTGTATAGTGCAAAATTAAACGGGATATGCAAAATTAACTTGAAATGTACAGTTAATTGACAAGCAGAAATGCTGAATTATGCAGAATAATTAAAACTTGCAGAATAATTAATACATGCAACCAATTTAAAGTAAAATACCTTTTGTGCAGAAAACAAACGGCTTCGTAAATGTTCCTGCGCAATCTGCATTAAATTGCCGCGCATAAAACTTAATTTGCGCAAATCTCATTATATACCTGTTATTCATTTTCATATTAACTGGTTCTCATAAAAAAGATACTGAAATATTTAGTGCAACTATTTACCAATAATTGTCTATTATAAAATTATACATAAAAGGACATAAAAAGCAAAATGTCGCGTGTCGCGAACACTTATCGCTACTGTAATTTTTGATTTTATTTCCACCATATTTCCAACATTATCTACATGTTTTATCACACGATTTGCCTTTAATGACCTTATTGTGAAAACGCTATTACAATTATTATGCAAAATTAGTTTTTGCCAAAACTTTCGCGCAATGCGTGATTTTCCACGACAAAAAAAAGTTGATTAATTTCCCTCCAGGTTTTGTTTTTATAGTTATAGTATACTAATAGTAATAACTCATGTATGGATAGTTATAAGATAACATATGTACTACAAATAGTAAAATCCGTTTTTTAAGTTATTTAATTTAGATAAGTTTGCAATGCAGTGAAGTTTTAACGCAGAGTTGAAAATTTTCAAATATTATTTGAATTTGTTTCTGATCGTTTGAAAAATTATTCACAAATTAATTTAAACACTTAACTACAACAAAACAATTGACAATGTAAAAGGTTGGGTTATAATTTAAGAAAATTAGTTTTTCCCTGCAACTATTGCGTGCAACACGCGAGAAGATTGCGTAAAATTATGACCAATTTTTATCTGTTTTTTTTTGTTTTTTGAGATGAATGGAAGTGAAAGTGGTTTGGATTTTTTGTTGAATTAAATGGAAATATAACTGCATTTTGCTATTTTCATTTTATTATTTAAAGTTTGCGAAGCGGGTTGTCGTGACGCGTCGCCGCGCGCAAAAAGTTTGCCAATTTCCCATTGGTTTCCGTTATATAGAGAATTGAAGTTGACATCTTTTGCCACATGTTTTCTACGAATTGACCGAGTTAAAAGGCAACATGAAATGTAATTAGAAAATTTAGTTTTTCTCGTTTTCATCGATCCGAGAAGCCGAACGAACGCGTTGCGGCAACACCGACAAGATCGAAGGAATTCATTATACTTTTTTGTGTCTATAATCTTATTTTTGCTATAAAAACCTCTTCTTTTTACGAGGCTAAATAAAAATTCTTATAATCCTATATACATAATTCGCTTATAATTTATTTTAAAACAATTCTCTGGAATCTTCGCGAAACTTGTAAGTTACGCGAATCGCGCAGTTAATATTTAATTAATTGTATTTTTAATAAGAACAGTTACAATTTCTTTTCCAGATACTTTTTCTTAATTGATTACAGAATTTTTTTTAAATTGGTTAAATTGTAAAACTTCGATTTTCTAAAAAAAAAAAAAAAAAAAAGCGGCTTCGATTTGCGCCAAACCGAATTGAGATTTACTTTCGTTTCTTTTAGGAATGTTTAAACAGTGGCTATTTAATTAGTAGCTTCTTATTCTTCCACTGGTTTTAGTTCACTAATTAATTCTTCCTAATAATGTCACAATTTATAATTGTCAGCGCGAAGATCGCATCTCGACGCGATTAGATTCCAGATCTTCCTGAATTTTTAATTCAATTCTTTTTTAAAAAACTGTACCAAATGGTTTTCCCAGATGTTTTTGTTAATTAGTAGCTAGAATTCGTCACATTTTTAATTAAATTAACTACACAAAAAGTCAGTTTTTCTGTTTTTAAGACATGTCCGCATGTAACTCGAATAAGCGAAGATGTGGATGCTGTGCCGCATACAAATGTTGGTAGAGGAATGAAGTATAGTAGGCTGTATTGCTTTAACCCGTTGGATATGTGCTCGTATATGTCGTCTGCTAGCTACTTAGCGTTATTAGGCTTAAGTCCGGCGGCCATTCCCAGCATGCTCTGCGCTCTTCTCATGCATCGTGATGGCTGCCATGTGGAAAAGGGAAACGACTGCACCGATCCAACCCCACTGCTCGTTAACCAACGTTTATTTCTTCCACTTATTTCTTTCTTTATTTGCTCGAATCCGGAATAGAGACAAGAAAGAAAGAAGGAAGGAAAGAAGGAAAGAAGAAAAAGCAAATGGCCGCCATTTGCATTCAGACACAGTTGCCTCTTATATTATACACAGCTATTTGTCTTTCCCTACACAACAAATTAAATAATGGGAGTATTTTGTACAGTACTCTGGGTCCATTAACAGATTAAAATAGCTGTGTTTCGAATAATCGCCGCGGCTACTATTCGGAATTAAAGTTTCTCAATTCTGTTATTACAATTGTGTCTTATTATGTGGTTTCATTTAATTATTGATGTCATTGAAATATGTAGATAACTTTTTATAATTTGTAACCCTAAATTGATCGCAGCGCCACCTAGGGTTATAATTGGGAAACATTTTACGACAACTTGTCGATGGTGATTTTCAAGTCGCGTTTACCCCTTATTAAAATTTACTTATTTCTTATGTCAAAATTTCGACCTCATTACATATATAGTGTAAATTAGCATGCATATCCACAGCGTTACTCAGCTGCGCCACCTAGTGACGGGAATGAGAAATAATTTACGACAACTTTGTCGGCGAGGGAATTTCGAGTTTTTGTTGCAACTTCAGCTACTTTTTGCTGCAATTTGTTTAAATTCCACGTCATTTTATTTTATATATAGTTTATACCCTGTATTATTGATTACCAATAGCGTTTTTCTGGCCGCCACCTAGTGTCAGAATTGAGAAACAATTTACGGGAACTTTGTCGATGAATGAATTTCGATTTGCGGTGCATCTTCAAGTACTACTTTTTTACAGCAGAATTTACATTACGAACATTTTGTAGTTTGTATCTGTTATTATAATTAAAGTCATCAACAGCGTTATTTTGCAGCGCCATCTAGCGTCAGAATTGAGAAACAATTTACGATAACTTTGTCGATGACTGTATTTCGAGTTTTTGTTGCAACTTCAGCTGCTTTTTGCTGCAATTTGTTTAAATTTCAAGTCATTTTATTTTATATAGTTTATACCCTTTATTATTGATTACCAATAGCGTTTTTCTGGACGCCACCTAGCGTCAGAATTGAGAAATAATTTACGATAACTTTGTCGATGAGGGAATTTCGAGTTTTTGTTGCAACTTCAGCTGCTTTTTGCTGCAATTTGTTTAAATTTCAATTCATTTTATTTTATATCTAGTTTATACCCTGTATTATTGATTACCAATAGCGTTTTTCTGGACGCCACCTAGTGTCAGAATTGAGAAACAGTTTACGAGAACTTTGTCGATGAATGAATTTCGAATTGCGTTGCATCTTCAAGTGCTACTTTTGACAGCAGAATTTACATTACGAACATTTTGTAGTTTGTATCTGTTATTATAATTAAAGTCATCAGCAGCGTTATTTTGCAACGCCACCTAGCGTCAGAATAGATAAACAATTTACGTTAACTTTGTCGATGAGTGAATTTCGAGTTAATTCATTTATTTGTTACTACAGTTTATTTAAATTGCAAAACTTTAAAATATCTTTATGACTAATTAACAACAGCGTTTTTCGGGGTGCCACCTGTTGTCAGAATCGGGAAACTATTAGTAGGCCTAATGCCTTGTAATTGAATGATATATGCATTTTTGTAGCAGGAATTTCAGGTTTTCGAGTTCGTTATAACCGAGGTGCGTTGTTTCCTCAATTTCTTTTTAAATTGTTTGATTTTTGTATGGGCACGTGACCTTTTGGGGGGTGATTTTAAGGAATGGGAGGCGATCAATGGAACATTTGAGCGACGTGCTGAATTATTTCTCTATTTTTTCTCAGTCTCTCTTTACTTTTTGGTTCAAAAATCAAAAAAGGAAAGTGCCAAAATCGATTGTGCCCCATGTTTGTTGCCACATTTTTTCCCCCCATTATTCTCACAACTTCTCTATCTTCCTATGTGTCTACTTCTTCTGCTAGTAATGTCGTTTTTCAAGGCGAAATAATTGTATTTTTCCAATAAGTGATCTTTTTGCTTTGCAATATAGAACCAAGGTTGCATTCCTTTGCACATTGACAATGAAAATGGCCCATCGATCCATTCCTCTAGTATTCCATTATATATAGAGGCCCTTTCCTTACTACTATACACATTCACTATGTCTAATATACGAATATCATGCGCCTTTGCCTCCAATCCCATCAATGCCGTTATAGAGAGGTTCAACCGAGAAGCACCTTTTCGCAGTGATCGCTTCGTAGTAAAAAATCCCCAATTTATTTTTATATCTGCAACAGGATGTGGAATGTCATCATCCATCGGTTTAACTATAATACCGTTTTAATTCGGTTATTTTTAACGAGTTTTTGTATGCGAATCGAATACGACAAGTTGTCGAATAGCCGATCGAGGTGAACGATTGCTGCGAGGCCATTGGATATTTCACACTAGTTAGGGAATTTGTAGTTAAACTGGATTAAAATACGTAATTTATTGTGATTAAATACTTAATTAATTATAATTTAACAATGTTAGTGTTCATTTTGTTGTCGGCGAAGCGACAAGTTATGGTTAGACTTGGCGAATTGCAATCGGTATGTTGTTAGAGAATAAACAGGTTTAAGTTTGCTTGCTTGTATCTGGCTAATTACATCTTACCAGTTCTGTGTAATTAACACTTCATTAATTATTAATTAATAAACAGATAAATGAAATTTGGAAAAAAACCAAAGTCTCACGATTGAGTTGTCGTTGCGAGGTATTTTATACGAACTAACAAACACAGTATATATCAATTTGGTCAGACTGGTTAATTACATTCTTAAGATCTTTGTCAAGTACATTTAACTGCATTTAAACTTAACTAACTATTTTAAAGAAGATCAACTTGGAAATTTTTAAAGCCGCGCGTCATCGCAGAGTAGACCTATAAACAATATTGAAATTTATTTTATTATTGATTAATGTGCCCTATTTTTAGAACAATATTATACCCATTAAAACACTTATAGTTTAACGTGTTTAAGTATAATTATTGTCGGTTATTATTCGTGAAGTGAAATAAAATAATTATTTGGTTGTCGCGATGAATTCTTCGCTTCGGCAAATTTTAATTTCGATTTTGAAGAGTTTGCTTCAAGTTTCTAAATTTCTAATATACTATTATAAATTATTATAACTATAAATATATATGGAAATGTAAATATATATAATACTGGCTTTGAATTTGGTTTTTGAAGTATTATTATAGCCCTAACGGGATTTATAAAAGTCAGATTTATACGAAAACAAACACATATATTTCATGTTTCCTTTTCTGGTTTCATGAATTTCATGAATGTGAATATTTGGATAAATATTGTGCTGTGCTTTACTGGCAGCCAGCCCATGTATTATTTAGAAAGCAGCCATGTTTGTTGCACTGCAAACCGTCGTTGTAGTGCATGAATTATGCATAAAAGTGCATTGTGCCACTGCGAATTATGCAAACACTTCCCTCTATCTCTTTCACAAAAAATCCCACATATTGTCATTATTATTATGTATTATAATACAGTTTATTATTGTTTGTGCAGAGCTGAAATCCCACTGTGTATGACGTCACAAAGTGCCATCTCTCTCTCTCTCTCTCCACTTATTTTTTATTCAACGTTTTCCCCCCTGTTTTAAAGCAGAAACTCTCTCTATAACGGCACACCTACAAATAATTGATTTACTGCTTAATTTCTCCAACGAAAATACACTTATGGGAATAATATAGCAACTATGCTATTTATTTATAGCTTGTTACTTAGGGTTTTTTTTACTGCACTAAGTATATTAGAATGTGGAGAAATTTATTGCTGCTTTTTAACTGTCATTTCTAAATTGTACAGCCGTTTTTAATCCAACTTAATTTCAAAAGTTTTACGATTTTAATTTTACAAAATGCTTGTAGTAATATTCAAAATAATTATATTATCAGTAATGTCCACCATGTATTTATTTATTTAATTTTTCATTCAAATTCATTCACTTATTTATTTAATTAATTACTTCATTATTTGTTTAATTTATAAAATTATTCAAACAGCTTTTTTTACAATTGTTTGCACTATTTAGGGAATTTTCAGTCACTTAATTAGATGCAACTCTTGGCGCCACCTGTTGGCCGAGAATGATTATAATTGCTTGCATGATTCCTGCTCTTAATAGCATAACTAAATTGACTTATTAAGTTTGAATATTTTATTCATTAATTAATGGATGCATGAATATTATTTTATTTCAATTTCAATTTCCCATATTACTAAATATTTGTTATTTTATAAATTTAGTATATACCTACTGCATATAAATTACTTTACCTCGTGTGAAATGCATATTTTTAATAGTTAGTAAAACCTGTCTAAGGTGGAATGTCAGCTGGGACCGTAATACTTTCCACCATAGACAGGTTTCACTGTATAAATGCAAAGTGTGTTCAGAAATCAATAATTAATAGTTGTTATAATAATATTTAATAATAACTATATAAAATACCGTAAATTTTCTTATATATAGAAGCCCGGGCTTATTCAAATTTTGAATTTTCAGGGTGGGCTTCTATTAGAAACCGGCTCGTATTGCCATTTACATTCAAATATACAAATGCACTACCATGTACATATACCCTATATGAAAGCAGGCTTGTATTAGGAACCAGTTTTTAACCATCGTCGTGTCCTGAATGACCCGGCTTCAATTGGAAACCGGCTTTTGTTATTATTAATTACAATTGTAATTAAAATAATAATTGTACATTGTATAACCTGCCAATGTTGGAAACCTGTCTGTTGTGGAAAATTTGCTTCTTTTTAAGACCAAAAAACCTCTCTATGCAGGAAAATCCAGAAAATCCACGGTGGAAAGTTTTTCCAGTCCTTTGAGATTCCACCATAGACAGGTTTAACTGTATTAATTATTAAATGCAAATTGTTTATTTATGTGTTTGTATACAGCATATTCAGCAGTGAATCTAGGGTGTACTTAGGGTGAATTTTAACGTAATTCGATTCCGGTAGGTGGCGCTGCACCGATTAATTTCCACAATATTGATAAATCGATTCTATAGCTCGTATTGATCGGTTTAGGGTGGGATTTTTTTTGGATTGTGTAGGGGGGGGGGGAAGGTGCAATTACTTTAGCTGACGATCAAGTCGGTGTTGCCAATTAATGGGTTTTGTCGACAGTTTAGATCCCTGCAAACAATTTCCACTGTTGTTTTCTTTTTTTCCCACAACTTTTCGCCATTTTCGTTTCAATTTTCGTGACCGATAATGTATAAAGGTCACACAATAGTATGGTCACAATGGGCTCATGTTTTTGTTTTTATATTTAATACACAGTTTGTTTCATTTTCCCACGAACAACGTCGACGTTGTTGTTTGTTGTTTAGGCCTAATTGCTACGAAAGTGGAGCTGTTGTCTTTTTAGGCCTAATTAATTGCATGCCATCTAATGTAATGTACTTTGTGTTCACAAAAGGCAAAGGCAGTTAATTAGGTAACTGTTTTCCCTCTGCGATAATAAAAATAAAATCTCAATAGGCCTATTTTGACAATTTTAATTTCCATATATTATAAATTTTTATTGATTTAAAATTACTGCCCCGCCTCTACAGTAAATATTTGCTAATGTTGTGCTTTATTAATTGATTAATTCTCATGCAGTGTGTTTGTGTTGTGCTTTTATGTATATACGAATAAAAATGGCCGACTTTTGTTATATAGTCCTAAATTAATATTATTATATTATTTCGTAAAATTAAAAATTACAAATGTATAAATTATTAATTGTTGTAAATACATATACTTTTTGAAATTAAATCAGTGAATAATATGTCATTATATATAGCCCTATAGTTTTATGTAATTATTAATTTAAATACAAAATAATTAAGGACTTTGTAGTAATTAATTGCATTTTAGAGAAAATATTGTTTTATTTTAAATCCGAAATTTAGAACAGTTCGTAGTTTTTTGCAATTATTTAATGATATTTATACCAAAATTACTAATGACCTAGTAAATGTAAATTCGTATTAACTAGTATAAATTTTGGGCGTAGGCCCTATATATTTTCTAAAAATATAAATCCCTAAAAACGAAAATAATTATGATTATTTTAAATCCCAACTTTATTATAATGTCAGGGAATAAATAAATCACAAGTGTAGCCTGATATACAATTATTAATTCAAGTAAACATTGAAATCATTTAATTACATATAGGCCTAGTTATATAAATTCATATTAATTAAATTTTAGATGTTATTATTTCAAAAGATTATAAAAACTTTATAAGCAATAATTAAAAATTGTAAATCCCAATTGACCTATCCCAGGTGAGCCACCATTGGCTGAAACAATTTTCGAGATGACGTCATTATGTGAGAAAACTGGTTTTCTGCCAACCAGATTCCAGCTTTTGCCTCACTTTGGCCGCCATTTTCCACAGTTTGGCCGCCATATTGGCAGTGGGAGGTGCTTACTGCATGGGATAGGACAATTAATAATTTATATAAACAGCCAAATTATTAAAATATTGAAAGTTATAAATTTATATTAATTAAATTTCTGACTTGTATATGGGAAAAATTAATTTCGTCATTTATTCGTTGAATTACCTAATTAAATCTAATGAGGTTTTTCAAAATTGGTGTTCAGCTTAATGAATTCCATTACTTACTTTCAATGGGCTGTAATATTCATGAAGTTATCTTTCTCAGCTAAGATTTAAAAATATATATATATATATATGTATATAGATATTAATTTGCAGCCTTTAATATTTATGCCTGTGCAACTCCATTTTCGTTTCCATGGAAATTGAAAAGTTCCCGCAAAAAATTAATCAATCATGTTGTCTGTCTGGTCTGCTGTATAGAAATGCAAATTATTTTCTGGAAATAACTTTCCCGTGATTTATATTGACTTGCTATACATTATACTGCCATTGGTCCAGAGAAAAAAAAACAAATTTCCACCATAGACAGGTTTCCAACATAGTCGGGTTTCATTGTATATGCATTCATTTACATATTTTTAAGGGAAATATGAAATTTGTAAATGCGCTGCGGAACAGTTGCTGCGCGTACCGTTGATCCAGATCAATTCAAATTTCCACCATAGACAGTGTTCCACCATAGACAGGTGTCACTGTATCTTCATTCTTTCTAATAATTTAAACTTATTTTACAGTATTCCTTTAATTTTGGGAAATATGAAGTAATCGGTACCCTATACTATGGAGCGGTGTCGCGTGCCGTTTGTTCAAATCGATTCAATTTCCACCATGGACAGGTTTCCACCGTAGACAGTGTAACACCGTGAACAACTTTCACTGTCGTTAAATTCTTTTTACATATTTAAGTTTATTCTGAAATATTCTTCAAGTGGAAATCTGAAATATACTCCGCGCGCTGTAATTGACCTATCCCAGGTAAGCCACCATTGGCTGAAACAATTTTCGAGATGACGTCATTATGTGAGAAAACTGGCTTTCTGCCAACCAGATTCCAGCTTTTGCCTAACTTTGGCCGCCATTTTCCTCACTTTGGCCGCCATATTGGCAGTGGGAGGTGCTTACTGGGATAGGACAATTGGAGACAGGCTTTTGTTAGAAAGTATATGGCATGTTCTACTGTATTGGTCATAACATGCTTAATACAGTGGAGCCTTTTTTTAAACAAATACCCTGTAAGCTAATATCTTCTCTAAACTAATAAAAACATCTGGTCCCGATGTCGAAACGCGGGTCTCCCTTTTATATCTTAATTGCCTCTCTAAACAAATAACATCTCTAACTAATCCAACATTTGTTCCCTAGGTTAATTATATTAGTTTAAAGAGGTTCTACTGTACTGCATGTGCTTTATAATTGCAATTGTCGCATACTAATTAAATTAATTCGTTCACGTTTTCAGAGATATGAAAAGAGACTTGGCGGACACATGTTGGAATTATTATCATATTCAATACTTTAAAAATGTGCTTTGAAATTATCATTTCTGTTTTAATTTGGAACATTAAAATGTTTTCAAGCAGATTAATTGCATTTGTACATTGATTATACCTGGAGGGGGAAACGGGCACGTGTTAGCCACGCTGCAAATGGTTGCAAAGGGCTAATGGCGACGAGAATGGCGAGCTTGTGTCCAAGGAGGTTAGAACCCCACAACTTCCAACCTCCTTGCTTGTGTCAGATCACGTCACACTGGAGTGACCCGACCCGCCCATGGACCCGCCCTACAGCGAGACGCCACGCGAACGCGAATCGGAAAACTGCACCAAGTGCGCGCAGAGTGCACACCGGTGTACGCTACAAACATTCGGTGTCGTCGTCTGGTCGGTGGTGTATGGTGTCAAGTTTTCAGCAATAATTCGAGCAAAATAATACGAAATGGACGTGAATGAGATATTTCTAACCCTGTATAATATTCAAGCTGTGAGATTTGGCGATTTCATGCTGAAAAGTGGCATTCGCAGTCCGATTTACGTTGATTTACGAGCTACCATGTCTCATCCATCACTCTTGGTAGGGTAATTAAATCTTAGATGAAATAATATTTCTATAATATTAAATTAGATTGTCTATAAATTGTTTTGAAATTATTAATTGCAAATTAAATTTTTAATGAAATACAGACAATATTATTCACCGAAATATAATTTTAAAGTGCATTGACCTAACTTTTTTGAATCCTGCTGTAATTTTCAAACTTGACTTTGGTCATCAGTTCACAAGGTCAATACAAATATGGCCAACAGCAGTGATGAAAAATGTATTTCCTTTAATAGATGGCCGTTGCCAAGAGGATGTGGCAGCTCATATTGGACACTAAAGTCAGTGCTGATGTCATTTGTGGTGTTCCCTATGGAGCAGTTCCATTAGCAACAGTAATATATTCCTCAATTATTAATTACTTACTTTAGATAATGATTGTTAATATTTTTCTTCTCCTTATATCTTTATATAGTGTGTGTCTGTTGTGTCAGGACTGCCAATGCTTTTCCACAGAAAGGAAGTGAAAGATCATGGCACTAAAAAATTAGTGGAAGGGAACTTTAGCCAGGAACAGAAATGTATGGTGGTTGAAGATGTCTTAGTTAGTGGAATGAGTATAATGGATACTGTTAAGGTATGAATTGACGCCCAGCAGAAAAAGGTACACACAATTATGCATAAAAATAAAATGTTATGAATATTCACCGTGGAAAATACGATATTTTATGCACACAAATTTATACACAAACGTTTATTCGTACTTGTGCATAGTTGTGCACCATTTATTATGCACACTTAAGCACAATGAAACAATTACGTACAATTATTATGCACAATTAAACACAATAATTATGCCCAATTAAACTATTATACACAATTATGCATAAATTTCTGTGAATTAAAAGGCTCCAATTTTGTGCGACATTATGCAGACCTATGCATAAAATTACATGCGTAGTTTGCACAATTATGCATAAATTATGTGCATAAAAAGGCTCCAATTTTGTGCAACATTATACACAGACCTATGCATAAAATTACATGCACATGTGCACGATTATGCACAATTAAACACATTTATGCATGTTTGTGAATTAAAAGGCTCCAATTTTGTGCAACATTATGCACAGACCTATGCATAAAGTTACATGAGTATTATGTACAATTATTATGCCCAATTAAACTAACGTATACACAAATAAACACAATTATACATAAATTTTTGTGCATAAAAATGTTCCAATTTTGTGCAACATTATGCACAGACCTATGCATAAAATTACATGCGTATTATGCACAATTATGCATAGACTTTTTATCCTGGGGCTTAGTAGCTACAACCCCGAGTACAATACCTTATATTTCATGCAGACGACATATTCATTCCACTTTTATTTATTCTTGCAGGCACTCAGAGCATTAGGTGTACAAGTGACTGATGCAGTAGTTTTCCTAAACAGAGAACAAGGAGGAGTTTCACTGTTGCAGAAAGAAGGTGTTAAAGTGCACAAGTAAATTATGGAAGTTACCGTCTATATTTTTATTGTATAACAATACCTTATATATTTTTGTTTCAATTTCAATCAGTGCAGCCACATTGACTCAGTTATTGGAATTCCTTCAGGAAAATGGCAAGATATCTGCAACTTTAATGGAAGAAACGAAATTATTTATCCGCAAAAACCAACTGACGACGCTGAAAAACTGCACGGCCGCCTCGAAAAGACAGGTTTTAACTTACAAGGCTAGGACAGAATTGTGCAAGCATCCAATATTAAAAAGATTGTATAAAATAATGAATGATAAACGAACCAATTTGGCATTATCAATTGACATAACATCCTGTGAAGAAGTACTCCAAGTATATATTTAATACATGGAAATTAGTTTTTTTATACCTTATTTAAGTTATTTTTTCCAATATTGCAGGTTGCCAGAAGTTTGGGACCATACATTTGCATCTTGAAAACCCACGTTGACATTCTAACAGATTTCAGTTTGGAATTTGTCGAAACTCTTCAGCAGCTGTCGACGGAGCAAAATTTCTTAATTTTTGAAGACAGGTAATAAAATACCAATAATTAAAATTACCCGTGTACAGCAGGGACCATTTTATGTTCAACTTTGCCTGTAAGGTATTATCATATTGATTAGGAAATTTGCCGATATTGGCAACACGGTCAAGTTGCAGTACACGGCGGGAATGTACAAGATTTCCGATTGGGCCCATATAATAAATGCCCATTCGCTTCCTGGACCCTGTATTGTGCAAGGTTTAAAACAGGTACTTTAGTTTCAACATAATATATTTAATATTTATTTTTATTTAAAAAATATCTTACTTCGCAGGCGGCAATGGGAAACAATCACGGATGTCTTCTGGTGGCCGAAATGAGCACGAATGAGAACTTGTACACACAAGAATATATAAAAAGTAAGTTAAAGGTGAACTGAATAAGTGTTTGGTCGATATCCGATCAAATCGTAAAAAATCACGCCTTAAATTAGCAGCATTGTTGTAAAGTGTGAGCACATTTGGTGCATTATCTTCGCTCACAATGATTTTTGATGTTTAAATCAGTGGAGTACGGTGGGGAGTACGCTCGCAACCCAGTGCCGTTTCCATGGAAACGCTCATAACTTTTGTTTTTCAATTTTTAATCGATTTCTACTTGCACCAGTGTTATAAAGGACACATTAACTACCTAAAAGCAGATTATCAGGGTACCTTACAAAACCTATTCAGTTCACCTTTAAATAGTTTTTTCCCAGTGACGTCACCGGTGATTTTTGGCTGACATATTGGATAACAAACATTTTATTATTAATATTGGTTTGCAATTAATTAATAGAAACTGTCAAAATGGCGGACGAACATAGAGATTTTGTGATTGGGTTTATATGTCAATCGAGGATTTCAGATGACCCTAGTTTCATCCACATGGTGCCAGGTTAGTATACTAATTAATTTTTGAATAGTTTCATGTGTTTTCTCAGATGCCAATATATTAAATTACTGGGAAATTGAGCTATTTCAGTAACCCGCCATTGGCTGTAATAACGATTAAAAATGACGTCCTTAGTTGGGATCAAGTGGGAAAAATGGTTTTCTACCAATCAATTGCAGCTTTATCCCAACTAAGGCCTCCATATTGGAAAAAGGAGGTGCTACTGAAAAAGGTCAATTGGTTTTTATCGGCGCGCTTTTCGCTATATATTTGCGCTCGTGGTTTTGCCGCAAAAATAATCATGCGTGAAAATGGAAAATTTGGAATTTCAACAGCCAATTTCTTTCCAGGAAAGGGAAATTATATCACATTTACAGAATTTGCAATTATTTCAGGAGTGAAAATTGAACGAGGAGAAGACGGATTGGGACAAAGTTACGTAACCCCGGAAGAAACTTTTGAAAAAGGAGCAGATATTATAATTGTAGGAAGGGGCATTTTGAATTCTAAAGATCCAGTTAAAACAGCAATTGCTTACCGCGATGCTGGTTACAACGCGTATTTGGCAACATTGTAAACAAATATTTTTGGTATAAACAAGTTTGCAATAAAACGTTTCATTTGTTGCTCATTGTTAACTACGAGTATTTCCATTTTAATGATAAATTATACAACTTTAAATTATCAAATATAAATCGTGAAATACTAGTACACATTTTGCTTATTTTCTTTCAATTTTAACACGTATTATCGCGATTTGTGTGTCGCATGCGCATCGTATCCCATGACATCGTCTAAATGCCGCTTCCGAGACAACAAAGTTATCTCTATTGATGGAGGTTTACCACTTATTTCCACATTGTAGTTATTTGCCTGCAAGTTAACAATTTGAAATGATTAATAAGTTGGTTGTAGATGTGAACTTGATTGCTATTATAATTACAAGTTGCAACGTCGCTAGAAGCATCCGCGCCGTCTCGAACGACTGCTTGTCTTTGACAATTTCAGAAAAATCTTTCGTTTCCTTCCTATTATTGTTGTTAAAACTATTGAGTACTCTCGATCCATACACATGGATGTCATAAAGCTCATGTCTGTCCTCGGTTTCCAGCACCGGCAAGATTTTTCTCTCCCATTCGCGAACGCGTTTCGTCAATTCCGTCGTCTGAATGTAATGCGCGGCACTTTCCAAGTATCTTTCCTTATAGACAAAAATATAAACGATTAGAAGAGGAAACAGGATGAATGGCTTTTAAAATACATGCGCCAGACTCTCAATAATCTAGAAAAGTTGGCTCTTAGAACTAGTACATTATAGAAAATAGACAAAACTTACAAAAAGACTAGGAATAGTAGGTACAGTAGGCATATCATTTAATAAGTGTAAAACTGGTTTTGGTTGCTTTAAGGATTTCAATAGCTTCTTGGAAATTAAGTTTGAGCCAGTGACCTTCGAAACATAATAGATTAATTTGCATATTAGTGCTGCTGTGTAGTGATAATACAAGATGATTTCTAAAATTAGAGAAGGGATTATTTTTTAAATGTTCCTTAATTCTAGTTTTAAAAGCACTGCGGGTTTGACCTATGTATATAAAAACTGCCATTGTTTAACATGTTGCGACTGAGATGAGGATACATTCCTTATTTATATGATCAACTACCTCATTTTGCAAGTGATCAATGATGGACATCAAGTTAATGTTCCTGTCATATTTGTATTTATTAAATTTAATGAACCCTTTCCACACATTGTATACAGTGATCCCACAGAAAATAATTAAAAATATAAGTTTAACTATAGTTTTATAAAAATATATATATATAGGTTTTTATAGGTTCTTTCTCAAAACTACAGAGCTGTTTTATAGGCTCCAGTTTCCTGATAGTCCCAAACAAAATACAACCACAAATCATCCCAATCTATGCACCTGTGAACAGTAATTACAATTCAATTTTACAGTAAACTATCTAGGCCATTTAAATTTAATATACATTTAATTATTGCAAACATTGCATGTTGCTTTTGAAATTGCAAAAAAAGAAAAAAAAAACGCACAGTATTTGTGAATTTTTTGCAAAATTTCTGTGAAACGCACAGAAACAAATGGCAGCTTTTTATCTAATAGACTTAATTTATTGGTGTTATGGCTTTCAACAGAGCCCATTTTTTTATAGTCGTTTACAAATTTTTACATTTTTTGTGGGATCCCTGCGTATACCATTAAATTTAATTATATAGTCTCAATAATCCAGCACCCATGTGTGCAAAGAATAGCCAGATTATTGAGAGTCTGGTATTGCTGTATCAGATTTTTTACCACATGTTGTCGGACCAAATCCTCAAAACCAATTGCAACCGTATTATCGAGCGGACAAACTCCTCGATCTGTAAACAAACAATAACATTCTTAAATATTTAAACTAATATTTGTTAACTTGAAATCATATTGAAATCTTGCCATCATCAGATTCTACAATGGGTGATAAATTCCCTAACGATTGCATGTTGAACTGATCTTGGTTTTCTTCAAACGGATCGTTGTTGTTGACATCATCGAAGTCCGAATCACCATCTATATCCATTCCTGCAAGTTCATCACATGGATATTTATATTGGAAATATGGAAAAATGAATAAGAATTGGACACGGTTAATGTTTAGTACCAGGCAAATCAGGTAGCGGTGAGCTTTCCCCGTTAGACGAACCCATTCCTGGCTATAACAAACATTCCAAATTTGACAAATTCCTGTGTATAAAATATATTATACTTTATAGTTGCTCTTACAAATCGTTTTTTACAGATGAGTTTCTGACGAGCTTGATACTCTTCGTAAAATAAACCCGCCAGTGCCGAATCATTGGGTAGCATTTCTTTTCGCTTCGGAAGTTTTGCGAAATGCGAATAATCTGGTATTAAATAATGAAAAATGTTTGAGAAAATAGGCAAATAAATATCTTGAATGTGAAAGTTATATTACTAACAGGTATTTGACATGAAGTCCGTAATAGGACTTAATTCCACTGTTTTATCACACTTCTTCCGTGTTCGCTTTCGGTTTAATTTTGTCGCCGGACGCGTGTAACCGCGAGCTTCATTTCAACAATAAATAAAGTTCAGTCATTCTAAGTAATGCATTTCCATCAAACTATAATTGCACCTGGTTTTAGAGGTTGAACAATATTAGTAGTTTCAACATGCACACTTAAGTTGATCCACGGATCCGGTTTCTAAAATATAATATTAACAATTCATTAAATTAGATATTATTTTATGATAATATAGTGAACTATTTTGGGAATCTTACATCTTCAAGAGGATTTCTTAAGTTGTTTCCAGCTGTATTTCTATTCCTCAAATCATATTGTCTTACGGAAGCCGGTTCGGCATTTTGGAAAGGGTCGGGATGAATGTTGCCGTTGTTACTCGCGTCGTGATTCATGATAGGGTCATCATAACCATCATTATTACCTATATAATATAGTGTTAATTTAGTGAATAAGATTAGTTTCTTAAACAAATTAATAACTTACAATCCATACTGTCTTCATCATGTGGTAATACCGCTGCAAGCGAAAAGTTCCCGAAAATTGCGAAAAAATAATATTAATATTATTCTACAATTTAAAATTAGATTAAAATATTAGAATTGATCTCACAAAAGTTAGCTGGTTTATCGACATCGTTTCGCATCTGATAATCCTTCAATAAAAATGTTGAACAACACGGCTCGAGAAGCATAATGGACGTTGGCTGTTGATACGACAACAGCGCAAAATCTTTAATATTTCCTACATTTTCCCCCTTGGAACTATAGTCAATATAATGAATAAAATGAAGTCAAATCAACGTTCCCATCTTGTAACTGTCACCTTATTTCACATTAAATACTACCTGAATATAAACTCTTCGCCTTTTTCAACATCATCCATACTTAGTAACGATACGGGAACCGATGATCGATATTTTATTGAATTATTTTTGCAACTGTCTTCTTTTAAATATATATTTTTGGCATTTTCCAATGGTAATGCCTGGTAATAAAAAATAATAATTATTATTATAATAATGATATACATTAATAATGCTTAAATTTTTATTATTATTTAATACACTGAATTGTATTAACTAATCATTGTAAATTCACCTTTTTTGCTTTTTCAGCTACACCTTTATCACCTTTATCTTTCCGGCTTTCTTTGCTACATCAAAATAATTATATTATAAATTCAAAATATATGTTTCTGTACAAGTTGAAACTCAGCCAAGTTTGTCCACATGCACATATGGCCAAAGTTGCAACTAAAATGCTCAGTAATTCCAAGAGAATGATTTGGCACAAAAGAAAAAGCATTGGATGCATGAATGGAGGAAATAATTGGAAATATATATGGAATGTGTCAAACAAGAACTAACTTACTACCACCGAGGATCAACCATACTTAATATATGAAATGCAGATTATAGCCACCATTTGGTTAGGAAATGGACGTGCAGCAAGAACCATAATTAGAAACAGCACGATTAGAACAAGGTGAATTAAGGTGAACAATGGATACAACAGACAAGAAATGGTTGCAAATAAGCAATGTAGTGTATATATTACATATGATGGAAAATGAACAGGTAATTATATAATTATACCTTTTTAACAACTCAAGCATTTCTAATACCAGGCTGTATAAAAGCTCCACCTGAAAAAAATAACAAATAATATATTGTGTATTTGTATTTTTAATATTATATAATTTTACCTTGCGACAATACACAGTTGCTGAACTCTGTAACAGTATTGCAACTTTGGCAAATACATTGCCATCACTGGCATTGAACGCGAATAAAGTATTCTGTTAGGAAAATAATGTATTATTAGGTATTTTGGTACATATTTTTAATTGCTTTAAAAAAATGAAATGAATTTTTTTGGTATATACTTATATTACCGCGTTAAGGAAAGATTGCAGTAGTTTTCCTAGATTGATATCTTCAGTACATGTTAAATCTTGTAAAGAAGCAAGAATCTGGTCTAATGACGACACTTCCTCAGTTGGTGGAGAAACAGACATTTTTGGGAAAATATATGCCTAAAAGCTAAATAAAATTTCCCGCCAAAACGAAATCTGCAAGTAAATCAAAAACCACGTGTACAATATTAGTTACAATTACAAAAATATATATATAAACCCACAATATACTAGTACCAAGAGTACTCTTGCATCCACGTGGATGCTAGTACTAAATAAACACCATAAACATAAAGAGGCAGGTGTATTTTCATGGATTTGCCGCGATTTCATTCGAGAAAATACGACGTAAACATCACGACGATACATGGCGTACTTACTTCGAAAAATATTAAAATGCCGATTTATTTATATGAAGTGCGGAAGATATACTCATGCTGAACATGGATGACATTCGCTGTTGGTTGAAATAATCCAAGAAATAATAAAACAATATGCATTCGAACGACGATTGACAACGGAAATGCCCCGCGACACCCTTGGCGACACCGACTGCTTTAAATTTGACACCAACGGGTCTCCATAGATGATATCCATATGACGTCACGCGTTCGACTGGCGGCACGTTCGTCCGCCATTTTAGATGGCACTTGGCAAGCGAAATGGCTGGGCTTACCCAAATTTCTGCATATGCACGAGTCTTTTTCCAATCAATCAGCTTATTGTGCCACTGATGCAAATGAACTTCACAAAAACAAGATTAAAATATCAGGACTTCAAAATGTTTCAGCTTGTTTTTGTAACGATCTTTTGCATCGATATCTAAAAGACTGCATACACAGAGACCCCAGCTATTTCGCTGGTCAAATGCCCCCTAAAATGGCGGACGAACGTGACGCCGGTCGACCGTGTGACGTCGGTGCATATCATCTACAGCCCGTATGTACAGTACCATAGCCAACTAAAATCATGGACGCCATCTTGCAGCGGCTAGTGTTTACGGACGCCATCTTGCAGAGCGATAGAACATTTTTATGGAATGCGATTGGCGTGGATTGACGTGGGCGTGGCGTACGGAACAGGTTTGACCAATAACAATACTTTCTATACAAAAGGCTTAGGATTCCTCCGGATTCCTTGCTTTAGGCAGGTCGTTCCTAGTCGTTCCTACATAAAGGGCTCTATAGGGTTTCCTAGCTTATCTGTGGACCACATGGGCGGAGCATGCGTTTTGTGCTGCAACCAATGGTGATGAGCTGAACATGTGGAACCATCGAATGGACCAATGATTCCTTGTGTAGACGGTTACTACTGCTCATTGATTGGCTGCCGAAAACTGCATGCTCCGCCCCTTTGGTCCACAGATAAGCTGGGAAACCCAAGGCTACTAGACTAAAAGGCTACGAGACTCGGCTTAGAGGGGGGAGGCGACGCCTAAATTCGACACGCTGTCGGTAGATGGCAGCACATACAGGTTCCACAATGTGGGTGGGGGTGATCCTGAGTTAGTTGTGGACCTGTTCAGTGAGGCTACTGCTTGTGTAATATGCAGTTTGTCACTGATTGAAATAAAACATTACACAAGCAGTAGCCTCACTGAACAGGTCCACAACTAACTCAGGACCACCCCCACCCACATTGTGGAACCTGTAGGTGCTGCCATCTACCGACAGCGTGTCGAATTTAGGCGTCGCCCCGCCCCCTCAAGCCGAGTCTCATAGCCTTTTAGTCTAGTAGCCTTCATCTACCTGTTCACCTGCTAGTTCAGTTTGTAATTCAGGTAGTTCAGTGGATGTTTAAAAAGTGTACGACTTGGTGGTAGTGGCCCCTTTCTAGCAGGTGAGCAGGTAGATGCTAGTTTCACTGGGTCGTGGGCCAAAAGTTACAAAATAATTAAACTATTCCTCGTAGAAATTAACTAAACTATTCTGCATATAACCGCACATAACACATTTTTTCCGTTTAGCCCCGCCCACCAGAATCACATGACCGTTGTTGCTCAACCTTAGGGATCGTTCCCATATTACGTCATCACATTTAGGGAGGGAGGGGGCCTGGTAAATGTTGACAATTGGTGACTACGGGGAAGGGGGGGGGGTTTGGTACTTGATGTAAGAACTGATATGTGCAAGTGTTGTAGCAGAATGAAGACATTTCAGAATAAAGAAACTGCAGGTTGGTTTGGTCAAGATGAGCTTGAAGTATGGTTAGTGTAATGAAATCTACAGATTAATTAAAAGCACAATTAAATTCAGTACCCCACAGAATTTCGTGATGAAATGAAATACAATTTAATTTTAGGATCCCATTTTCTATGAAGCACCCAATGCAAACATTATATGGTGCTTACAGAGTATTGCCATATACATTTATTTAAATTAATCCGTTTTTGAGGGGGTCTAACAATAATGTGATGATGTAATAAAAGGGGAGGGAGTTTAGTGTCAGATGATGATTACTGACAAAATCGAAGGAAAATGTGATGACGTAATATGGGAATGATCCCTTAACATATGTAACGAATGCAAAATTCCTATGTTAATTTCATTGTCATTTTACGAAACGCAGGCGTACTCCGTATTCGCGTGAGGAAGATGAGAAAATTCTCTGGCATATCATATGCGGTGACGGTTACAGTCAAATAAAAGGAGCAGCATTGTGGAAGACAATGGCCAGCAAGAAAGTAAGTGTATATAACAACAGCGGCATAACAGTAATTGTTGTCTAATTACGTCGATGCAAATGTATATAATATAGCATTCTTATATTTGTAGGTAGCAGGAACTCGAAACTGGCAGAGTCTGAAATACCGTTTCTTAACACACATACTTCCCAATTTAGAGAAGTATGATATTACTCCTGCAGAGAAAAAAAAACTTGTGGCTGGGTATATGAGATTTATTTGTATTTTGTTTATTACAATATCTACCTGGGGCCGTCCATAAACTTCATCACACATTTTTCAATACATTTGACCCCCTCCCCTCCCCCATGTCACACCTAGGT